>PVIC010016730.1:6401-33629 GCA_004025085.1 Thryonomys swinderianus | reverse complement strand
TTTTATAAAATAAAAGTTGTTTTGTCAGTTGTAAGTATGGTTCTTGATTTCTGACCCCATTTGTTTGTCTGATGCTCATCTTATGAAATTTTGAACCTTTGCTTTAGGGTGGTACTTCTGTGGTGATAGCCATTTCTTTAACCCAGGAGAATTTTCATAGCATCATATTTATTCTACATGGTGAGGATGATGTGATTCACACATCTGATAAGGGAACATACTGCATAGGAGAAAGAAATGGAATTGAGAGTTTCTTGTAATTTAGCCTCCTGTATTAGTGCCAGCTGTAGTAAGATCAGTGAATCTTTGGTAGGGTCTTTTGATACTATTTTAGCAAGATCATTGGTAGACTAATGGCTTGTCATTATATCTCCCTCTGAAGCCTCCATTAACTTTTCATGATTTTTGGCTAATAATAAATGTTTAGTGGTATAATATTTTTAAAAAATGAATTCATTTGTAATCTAATTGATATTTATTCCTATTTTGTCTGTGTGATCTTTAAGCAGAGTAAACCCTTATAAATTGAAGACTAGTTATTAGATATTCTATAATAACTAGTTTAATAGGACTATAAATGGTTCTTGAGATCATGAATTGCTCACTGCCACTGTGTGTGTATCCAGTAGAATTTGAATCCTTTTTCTTATAGGCACATGAAGCAACTTTGGAAGCCAGAGCCAGTCCAGAGATGAGTGACCGAGTACAGCAATTGGAGAGAGAAATTTCTAGGTACAAAGATGAATCCAGCAAGGCCCAGACAGAGGTTGATCGGCTCTTAGAAATTTTGAAGGAAGTAGAAAATGAGAAGAATGATAAAGATAAGAAGATAGCTGAGTTGGAAAGGTAAGGAAAGAAAAACTGAATGAAACTCTAAATTAGAAAAAATTAAAGTATGACTTTAAAACTGTACTTTTGAGAATACAATTGTTTCAGCATTATCTTCCTCTGAGTTTAGGTTCTTGAATACCTATTCTGTATTACTAGAGTAAATTCTTTGCGCATCTCTAAATATAGAATGGAATAAATTGAGAAAGAGGAGTTTAGCATCAATAACAAAAGACAAACTGTTATTAAGAAATTAACATTACCTACTGCCTGATAGAGAATATAAATAGCTACCTGCCTTCTTATTTATTTCTGTGTATAATGAGCAATGACCCTCAAGTATTTGGAAGTAATGTTTGACCATTGGCGTAGATGAGGCCTCTTTAGCTTAGCTGATTCTCTTTTGGGCTGTGAAGTTTTACACTTCATAATTCATAATGTGGAGGAAGAAATGATTATATCAGTGCACAGATCAAAATTAGAAGAAAGACTTTTAAGAATAAGGTAGGAGGCTCATGTGAATTTTTTTTTTTTTTTTTGCTTTTTGAGACAGGGTCTCGCTTTGTAGTTCAGGCTGGGCCTGAGCTCACTATGGTGCCCAGGCAAGCCGCTGTGAACTCAGCAATCCTCCTGTCCCTGCCTCCTGAGTGCTGGGATTATAGGCGTGAGCCACCACGCCTGGCATTGTAGCATGCGGTGTTGATTGTTGGTGGGCATGAGTCTCCACACCCAGCATTATATGTGGTTACCGGGGATCGAACTCAGGACCTTGTGCTTGCGAGGCAGGTGCCGGAACCACTGATCTAACCCTCCGGCCCGCTCATGTGATTTTTATGTGGCTGTGAATTTGAAATACTCAAAATTGGCTATATTTGAATAGATTCTGCTGAATAGAATTTTTTCTTATTTGTACTGAAAGTCGAGCATATGCATCTTAACTTCTTTTAAGCAATATATTTAACATAAACTTGGAAAGTTTTTTCATTACACCTTCATTAATTACCCATGTTAGCTAGAAAGACTGACAAAAAATCACTAATATTTGTGGTTCCTTGAGTGTTGATTCTTAGAAATAATTTATTTTTGTTCTCTTGAAGGTTTGGAGGTAGGATACTTCCATAATTTACTAGTATTTTTTTAATTTTAGGGGTTCCTTGTGTATTTTCCTTTGAAAACTATTTTCTCCTGTTCTGTACCCATGGCTTTTGATTTCAAGAAACCAGAGCTCTCAGGGTTATTCACTGTACTGAAAATGAAAACCAGTTTTATTACCTGCTCCCTTTTTCTTGTTTTTATAGAATTAATACTCTTAATTGTATTCTCCAGCTCCAGATTTTAAAAATAGATAATTATGTAAATCAGAATTTTAAAATTATCAGAACATCAAGATTATAGACTACATATATTTCTTTGTTTTAATTGTTGCACTCTTTCTTAGCATACATTCATATAGTCTTAATGTAATACATACTTCTCTTTGCTTTTTTATCATCATGAAATCAGCAGCAGTGTTACATAAATAAGAAACTTGATTTATTATTGATATTTTACTAAATATATTTCAGAAAAGTATTTCTTTTTAAAATTTACTATTTTTTTACAGTAAAGTATTTCTTGAGAAAATTTTCTTAGTTTTTTTATATTAGAAGTCTCCTTTTGAAATTATTGCTTGCTATTCTGTGCAGCTTGGTGAAAAGCTTTTTTATTCACTTTTGGTCTCAATAATTTATTTGGAAGTAGACATGATGTGATAGAGAATAAGAAATAGGAGTATGCCTATGAGATCCAAATAGCTTTTATCAAATCACACTAAATACTGTAGCAGCTTTTATCACCCACTATATTCCTGACATTTTAAGAAAATGATAAATGATTTATTCTTTCATAAGTTCAAAAAGACACGATGTAGTTCTATTCTCTGATCCTATAGCATTGCACTTTTGTTTCAGAATTTAATAATTTCTTACATATAAAACCAAAATCTAAAAGCAAACCCAGGCTTTCCTAACTCCATTTTTGTTGTCAGTTTTGTTATTTATTACTCAGCAACATACTTTAAGATATTGAATAAATAGTGAAATCAAAATTTGCAAAAGAGGTCTGCCACAGTACTTCATGGAAGAGGAAACCAGAAGCCAGAGAAATTATCCCTAAAATTATCCAGTAGTGGGGCCAGAGTTAATAGAATAGGATTTAAAAATTCTTACTCAATTTTTTTCTCTTCTGCCAAGATTGGTTATATTCATTTTAGACTTACTAGAAACTATTATTTGAAGACTCCCTACCTTCATAAGATTTTTCTTTTTGCTTAATCTTGACACAGTTTGTTAAGCAAAAGTGGCTATATGTAGTATCATAGTTTGCTTAGAAACTAAGATAGATTTTCATTTTACTTAGCGCTTGAATACCATTTTTATAAATTAAGCTGTGCTTATTCTAGGAGGTAGTTAGTATATCCTATGTTAAAGATAGTTGGCATTATATCACCTCCTCCCCCGGATTTAGTACTGAGGTGCATGTATGTGGCTGCTGTGTCTCTTACTAACCATTTGCTTCTTGTGTTGCCATTCTACTATTTCTATGTGTGGGTGTATGTCTCTATAATTTATCATTTTGAGTTTCATCACCTTTTGATTTGTCTTGTCATGGTCCTGTTCCATTGAGGTTTTGATGTCTTTGTGTTTATATGTATATCGCCTTTGCCCCTTGGCCATGCTGTTTCTCAGAGAGCAAGTCTCCCGCAAATTGTGCCCTCCACAACAAGTTTCTGTCCCTGCATCATCAGGGGGGTTTGTTTGGGACTTCCTGGGAAAGTAAGTGTTATGTAAAGCTACAGTGTTATACTGCAATAAATTGCTGGCTGCTGCTTTTGCTACTGCTGGGGCTTGCTGGAAATTTTGCTTGATCAGAAGTAAAGAACAGCTGGTTATACATCAGGTTGAACTGCGCCTATCAGGTATCCAGTAAATTTGTATATATTCGTTTTGGCAAGTTTCTGTATTGCTGTTTGTAATTGTTTTAGTCTTTGATTTTATGTGATTGTTTTTATGTTGGAATGCATTTAAATAGCCCCTTCACTGATAAAACTGTAGTGCTACACTATACTTCAGTATGTAGAGTTCACTTCTAAATGGGGCTGAGCAATGTTCTAGATGCAAAAATAAAAATAAACAGTCATTTCACAGAAGAAATTTCTTAATTTTTCTGTCTTGTAGTACTTATAACAAGGATCTTCACTTTATTAAAAGTTTTAGAGTACATCAATAAAATTTTCCAGACCTATTCTTTGTGGTCTAGAGAAATAAATGAATAGTCCCTCCATTTATAAGTGTTGGGTCTTATATAAAATAGTAGTTCCTGCCAGAAGATAGCTTAATATTATACTACTATCTTTAGTATTATATCACTGTTCCTAAGTATTTGATATTTCCTGATGCTACTGTGAATGGTAATTTTAAAAATTCTTTTTAAAGACAGGGTCTCACTATGTAGTTTAGGCTATATTTGAGTTTACTATGTAGCTCAGGCTGGCCTTGAATTTATGGTGATAGTGCTGGGATTATAGGTATGTACTACCACACCCAAATTCCTAATATCTTTCTTGATGGGTCCATTATTGATGTTCTGGAGTACACTTGTGGTAATTTTATATTTTACTACATTACTGAATTTCATTATTCTAGAAGTATTTTTGTGAATCAACCACACGATCTGCAAATAGTGATAATTTGACTTTTTCTTTTCTTGTATTTATCCCTTTAATTTCTTTCTCTTTCCTGATTACTCTGGCCAATTTTTTTTTTTTTTTTTTTTGAGACAGGGTCTTGCTCTGTAGTTCAGGCTGGCTCTGAGCTCACTATGGAGCCCAGGCAAGCCTGGAACTCAGCAATCCACCTGTCTCTGCCTCCCGAGTGCTGGGATTACAGGCATGAACCACCACGCCCGGCACTGGCCAATGTTTTGAGTACTGTCTTGAACAGGAATGGTGATAATACTTTGTATGTGTATGGATATCTTCATTTTTGATTTTAGAATGAAAGCTTTCAAGTGTTCCTCATTTGATAGAATTTATGCAGTAAGTTTGCCATAAATGGAGTTTTATCAGATTGACACAAGGTCCTTCTATATCTATTTTCTTCAAGGTTTGTTTTATTTATTTATTTATTTATTTATTTATTTATTTATTTATTTATTTATTTATTTATTTATTTATTTATTTATTTATTTATTTATTTATTTTTTGAGACAGGGTCTTGCTTTGTAGTTCAGGCTGGCCCTGAGCTCACTATGTAGCCCAGGCAAACCTCAAACTCAGCAATCCTCCTGTCTCTGCCTCCTGAGTGCTGGGATTACAGGCGTGAGCCACCATGTCCGGCACTGTGGTATGTGGTATTGATTGCTGGTGAGCGTGAGTCTCCATGCCCAGCATTGTATGTGGTTACCGGGGATCGAACTCAGGACCTTGCACTTGCAAGGCAGACACTGGAACCACTGAGCTAACCCTCTAGCCCAAGGTTTTATTTTTTAATCATAAATGGGTGTTGAATTTTGTCATGGCTTTTTGTGCTTTTATTCAGACATATGTTTTTCCTTTGCTTTTGTATATGTGGTATACTACACGTATTACTTTGTATGTTTTTTTATTTTTTTTGAGACAGGATCTGTTTTTGTAGTTCAGGCTAGTCCTGAGCTCACTATGTAGCCTAGGCAAGCCTTGAACTCAGCAGTCCTCCTGCTTCTGCCTCCCAAGTGCTGGGATTATAGGTGTGAGCCACCACATCTGTCATCGTGGTACATGGTATTGATTGCTGGTAGGTATGAGTCACCACTCCCAGTATTGTATGTGGTTACCAGGGATCGAATCAGGGATTTTACACTGGCTAGGCAGGTGCTGGAACCACTGAGCTAAATCTCTGGCCCTAATATGTTTGTATTGAACCATTCTTGCTTCCCTGGGATGAAACCAAATTGATTATGATTATGTAATATTTTTAACAATTTATTCCATTCTGTTTGATAGTATTTGTTCAGGATTTTTACATATATATTCATTGAAGTGCTTGGCCTTTGTATATGGGGTATATTACATTCGTATATGTGGAGTATTACATTTATTTTTTATTTTTTTATTTTTTGAGACAGATTCTCACTTTGTAGTTCAGGCTGCCCCTCAGCTCACTATGTAGCCCAGGCAAGCCTGGAACTCAGCAATCCTCCTGTCTCTGCCTCCTGAGTGCTGGGATGACAGGCGTAAGCCACCACGCCCGGCACTGTGGAGTATTACATTTATTAATGTGTGTGTGTGTGTGTGTGTGTGTGTGTGTGTTTTTAGACAGGGTCTCTCTTTGTAGTTCATGCTGGTCCTGAGCTCACTATGTAGTCCAGGCAAACCTCGAATTTGGCAATCTTTCTGCCTCTTTTTAGTTGAGTACATGTATTGTTCTGGAGTCAAAGTAATGTATTCCAGGAATGACTTTGAGAGTATTCTCTTAATTTCATTAAAGTTTGAGGAATATTGACGTTAGATCTTCCCTCAAGTTCTTGTAGGATTCAATGTTGAATCCAGTAGGTCCTGGGCTTTTCTTAGTTGGTAAGATTGTTTCTTTTTTTTTTTTTTTGAGACAGGGTCTCGCTTTGGAGTTCAGGCTGGCTCTGAGCTCACTATGTAGTCCAGGCAAGCCGCGCACTCAGCAGTCCTCCTGTCTCTGCCTCCCGAGTGCTGGGATGATAGGGGTGAGCCACCATGCCCGGTATTGTGGTATGTGGTATTGATGGCTGGTGGGCGTGAGTCACCACACCCAGCATTGTATGTGGTCACTGGGATCGAACTCAGGACCTTGCGCTTGCGAGGCAGGCGCCGGAACCACTGAGCTAACCCTCCGGCCCAATAAGATTGTTTCTTTAAAGTTGATATATTTGGCATTTCAAAAGTAAGTTTATATTGTGGCAGAAGTGGCTAAATTTCATTCTGAACTATATACATTACCTTTATCTCATTTTTTTTTTTTTTTTTGAGACAGGGTCTCGCTTTGTAGTTCAGGCTGGCTCTGAGCTCACTATGTAGCCCAGGCAAGCCTGGAACTCAGCAATCCGCCTGTCTCTGCCTCCCGAGTGCTGGGATTACAGGCATGAGCCACCACGCCCGGCACTGTGGTATGTGGTATTGATGGCTGGTGGGCATGAGTCTCCACACCCAGCATTGTATGTGGTTTCCGGGGATTGAACTCAGGACCTTGCGCTTCCGAACCTCTGAGCTAACCCTCCGGCCCTTTTATCTCATTTTTGTAATAGTTCTTTTTGTGTCTTTTGGCAGAAATATTTAAAAAGTACTACAAAATTTGTGTCCTGGTTTCATTTATTTAACTTTTTATGCACCAAGTAGATCTTACTGTTTTTTTTTTTTTTGAGACAGGGTCTTACTTTGTAGTTCAGGCTGGCCCTGAGCTCACTATGTAGCCTAGGCAAGCCTCAAACTCAGCAGTTCTCCTGCTTCAGCCTCCTGAGTGCTAGTACTGAGGCATGAGCTACCATACCCAGCATTGTGGTATGTGATACTGATTGCTGGTGGGTGTGAGTCACCACATTTGATATCGTTGTATGTGGTTACTGGGAATAGAACCAGGGACCTTGTGCTTGCTGGGCAGCTGCTGGAACTACTGAACTAAATCTCTAGTCCAGATCTTACCTTTTTTAGAATCTCCAAAACTTTTGTGTAATTTCTTAATAGTTTTATTTTAAAATTTTAATTACTTCTTATGTGATAGCTTTAGTTTGTTAGTATGTTTCTGTGAAAGGTCATGTGTAGTTTTTGTTACAAAGACAAGAAGGCTGAGGCCCAGAGACATTAAATATCTGTCATATGTGTTAGATAGTAGCAGAGTTGTGCAAGCTATATCCCTTACTTTGGAATAGCTTGTTTTCTTTTCATTAATATTCCCAACTCTTAGGTAGGATGTGATCCAGAGGCTGTTGCCTGTGGAACCTGCCCAGGCCAATGTTCTTCTCACAGCCTGGAATGCTTTCATCTTCAACAGGTTATTCAGGAATTTACAGATGGGCTGATTTCCTGCCAGGTGCCACTATATTTGTATTATTCTTAGCTCTGTGGCTTTTAGCTTAATGTGGGCTCTCTTAAATGGATGCTTGTGGCCCTAGGGGACTTAAGACTCATGATAGAGTAAATATCATTTATTTTGTATATGATGCCAACAGAGTCTTTCTTCCACAGCTTGTTCAGTAGGTAGAAATTCTGTTGATGAAGTTTTAACTCCTTAAGGTTTTGTTGAGCTTTCCTGAAAAGTGATACTTACATATTAGTTGGACTGGCTATTCTAATTGAACTGTTCCCTAGAACATAGAATCATAGAGCAGGGACTTACTGCTGAACTTTGGACTCTTAAGTCTTTGGTCTTTTCATTTTGAGTCTAATATTAAGTGATAGTGGCTTGGATGTCATTTAAGTAGAAGATAAGTAATTTTAAATCCTTGACTCTAGCAAAAGCTAGAGTAAGATCTAAAATAAACATTAAAAGCCAGGATATTGCACTCCTATGATGACTTCTGAGTAAGACAAGAGTAGAAATATTCGGTCTATAAGTTGAATTAGATGAGTTCCAGATCAAATAATGCAGTTGGGTTCAATGCAGACCTTATGAGGAAATTTGATTCAGTACTCATCCAATTCAGTTTGTGACCAGGATGGTGGAAGGAATTAGGTTTGTGAGCTCAGGTACCACTGTCATTTATTGGGTAGTAGTTCCAGTTTTAAATTTGATACTATTAGAAGAACAAACATTTTTCCTACAAACTGGAAGCCAGACTTAGAAGATGAATGCTTTTATTTTTCCTTATTTACCTTGTTTGTGGGAATCTGATCCATTTTAACTGTAGCCTTTCTTGAAGTTTACATTTTTTAGTAGTTTCACTTTTAGTAACTTGTGCTTTTCTTATAGTACTTATTAATTCTGTCCTATGACTACACATTATATTATATACATGCTTAAAAATAGAGATAGTACTTCTTTCTTGTGCACTAATACTCAATCCTAGATATACTCATGTCACTTGTAATATTCATACTCTTTAGAAATGAAAAATATGGAGGTTCAGCAGTCTTTTATACCTTTATTTTTACATTGAAAATATTAATTGTAACTCAACACAGTAGTGCACACCAGTAATCCCAGTAGTTGATAGGCTGAGACAGAGGATTACCATGAGTGAGTTCAAGGCCAGTTTGAACTGCACAGCAAATGTAGCAACTATAAATTACAGAACTTACCAATATGAGGACAAGGTGTCTGAAATAGAGAATGAAATGGTAGAGTTAAATGAATTATTCTCAGAAACCTTACAAATAAAAACAATACAAGAAAAATTCATCTAGTAATTATTAGGCAAGAAGGCCAACCTTAGGCTAATAAGAGTTAAAGAGAAACTAGAGGATAGCACACATGGAATAATAAGTCTGTGTACAGAAATCATAACAGAAAACTTCCCAAATACAAGGTAATAATTCAACATAAATGTAAGCAAGGCTTACTAAACACCATTTGCAGTGAAAAAAAAAGAAGCTTCCTGTAACACATTATAATTAAAATATCAGATATCCAACAAAGGAATGTTGTTTATTTATTTATTTTTTACATTTTTATTGGTACATTATATCACAATTACACTCCACGTTGAAAATTTGTACTGGTATATGACACAACTTAATTCTCACTTTTCCCCTCCCCTCCCCACTCTACCTCCCCTCCACCCCTACATACACAATGCTTGTGTATATTATTATTATCATTATTATTATTATTATTATTATTATTATTTTTGTGTGTGTGTGAGACAGGGTCTCACTTTGTAGTTCAGGCTGGCTCTGAGCTCACTGTGTAGCCCAGGCAAGCCTGGAACTCAGCAGTCCTCCTGTCTCTGCCTCCCGAGTGCTGGGATTACAGGCGTGAGCCACCATGCTTGGCACTGTGGTATGTGGTATTGATGGCTGGTGGGTGTGAGTCTCCACGCCCAGCATTGTATGTGGTCACCAGATCAAACTCAGGACCTTGCACTTGCTAGACAGGCCCTGGAACCACTGAACTAACCCTCCAGCCCTATGTTATTTATTTTTAAAAAATTAATTATTAATTAAAAATTTGTTTTTGCATTACTGGAGATTGAACTCATAATCTTAGGCTGAGAATAATTTCACAAGCTGTCAGAGAAAAGCAAAATGACATGGGAAGGTAAATCCATTAGTGTTATGGCAGACTTCTTAACACAAATTTAAAGGCCAAAGAGTTTACAGTAAAATATGGTGTTTCAGGCTCCAAAAGCAAATAGCTTCCAAGCCAAATTAAGAAATCTAGAAAATGTTCTTTCAAAATAATTGGAGCAATAAGGATACTCTATGAAAAAGGACAACTGAAGAGGTTTATGAATATCAGTGTAACACTCCAGAAAATATTGAAGAATATCTTAAACATATATGATGAAGCTAACAAAGCCTAAAATCTAGATGGAATGAACACATCAGGTAAGACAAAAGGATAGCCAAAACAAAGGGTGGGAATAAGACAGTAATGAAAGTACACAGTGACAGGAATTAATCAAATTCTTCTAAGTAGTAACTCAATGTTAATGGTCTCAGCTCCCCCATTAAAAGATGCAAATAGTCCAACTGGTTTAGAAATCAGAATCCAACAATCTGTTGCATTAAAAAAACCCAAAGATACTTCTAGAATAGAAATGTCAAAGAATAGGAAAGAGTATTTGATGCACCAGGGCCCATAGAACAAGCAGTGGTATAGCAGTTTTACTCCCAAAGTAAATTTCAAGTTAAAACTGATCAGAAGAGATAAAGAAGATCAGAACATATAAGTTAAGGGAATAATGCAACAAGAAAGAATAACACTTTGAGGTATAAATGTATCAAATCAAATACTGGAGCACCTATCTTTATAAAGCATATACTGTTGGACAGAAATGATGCAGTAACCACTTAACACAGTCATAGGGGGTGACCACAATGCCTCATGTTTGCAAAAAACAACAACAAAAAAACCCAGAAGTAAGCAACACCCTTGAAAATAAGGACTACTGGATAGCTACCACATAGTCTTCCCTGCCACAACAGGATACTCATGTTCTGCAGCACATAATACCTTCTGTAAAGTGGACTACATACTAGTCTATAAAACCTGCTTAAATAAATGTAAAAGAATCAGAATCACCCCATATTTAATATCAGGCTATAGTTCTAAGAAATTAAAAATCAATCACAGAAGAAAGCAAAGAAAATTAAGGAATTAGGTACTTAATTACATATTCCTGAATGCCCAGTGATCACAAAAGGAATAAAAGAAGAAATGAAACAGTTTCTAGATGCAAACATCAATGGCAGTACAACACACCAGAACCCATGAAACATAATGAAAGCAGTTCCAGGAGAGAAGATTATAGCAACCAATACTCAGTATATTAGAAAAATTGAATGAACTCAAATAAACAACTTAATGAGGGACCTGAAATACTCAACAACTCAAGCCTAAACCCAGATTAAGGAAGAAAATCATTAAGCAAAGGTAAAAATCAATAAAATTGAGAGAAAAACAATAGTAAGAATTGAGTCCAAGAGCAACTTTTCTTAAAGAATAAACAAAATAGATAAACCTAAGTTACCAAAAGAGAGAAAAAAATCAAATCAATGCAATTAGAAATGAAAAATTTGAAATCATAATGGACATCTTTGCAATACAGAAGAAAGTAATTACAGTTGAAAGATTGTATCCCAATAGATTATATTATCTTGAAGAAATGGGTAGATTTCTAGATATGTACAAATTACCATAACTAAATAACAAGACATAAAGATTTTGAACAGTTCAATAATAAGCAGTATGATTTAAGAAGTAATTAAAAAAAAAGCTACCAACTAAAATGGCCAGAACCTGATGGATTCATTGCTGAATTCTACATAACCTTCAAGGATGTTGTATCACCAATACTCCTGAAAAGCTTCAGTGAAATTTAAAGCAACGGAATACTTCGGTACTCATTTTGGAATCCATTGTCACTCTGATTGCAAAACCAGGTAAAAATTCAAATCTGAAAACTACATACTAATCTTTGTAATGAACATAGATGCGGAAATCCTCTATATTGTGAATAAAATGCAACATGATGTTTTTGTATTTTAACATCTTTGTGTGCAGCATATTGTAGAATCTTGTTTCTTTTTCTTTTTCTTTTTCTTTTTCTTTTCTTTTCTTTTTTTTTTTTGAGACAGGGTCTCACTTTGTAGTTCAGGCTGGCCTTGAGCTCACTGTGTAGCACAGGCAAGCCTTGAACTCAGCAATCTGCCTGTTTCTGCCTCTTGAGTACTGGGATTACAGGCATGAGCCACCACGCCTGGCACTGTGGTATGTGGTATGTGGTATTGATTGCTGGTGGGTGTGAGTTACCACGCCCAGCATTGTATGTGGTTACCAGGATCGAACTCAGGACCTTGCGCTTGCCAGGCAGGCTCCGGAACCACTAAGCAAAATCTCCGGCCCAGAATCTTGTTTCTTAATCCATTCTGCCAATCTGTATCTTTTAATTGGTGCATTGAGGCCATTGATATTAATGGTTATGACTGATATGGACTTAGAGCTATCATGATGTTTTTCTGATCTTGGCTGTTTTATTCTTTGCTTTTGGCTCTTTCCGTTCAGTTTCTTCCTTTTCCAAATGGTTCACTATGCTGGTTCTTGTGAATTTGTGACCTTCATTGTTTTGCTCCAAGATATTCTTTAGAATTTTTTGGATGCAGGTTTTGTATTTGTGAAGTTTTTTAGATATTCTTTGTCATGGAGATATCTTACTTCCTGTCAATTTTGAAAGATAATTTTGCAGGGTAAATCAGCCTAGGTTGGAGGTTGTTTTCCTGCAAGGCTTGAAACATATCACTCCAGGGCTCTCCTTGCATTGAGTGTTTGGGTTGAAAAGCCTGCTGTGATCCTGGTGGCCTTCCCTTTGTATGTAACCTTTTTCTTTTCTCTTAACAGCTTTCAGTATTTCATTCTTTTGTTGGATATCTGGAACCTTTATAATTATATGCCCAAGTATAGATTTTTTTTATATCATAGCCATTTGTAGTCTTATATGCCTCACTTATCTGTATGGTCATTTCTTTTCCTTTTCCTGTAAAGTTTTCTGTCATTATGTCTGTAAACAGATTTTTTTTTGTCTTTTGTGCTGTCTCCTGCTTCCTCAGTGACTCCAATCAATCTCATGTTATTTCTTTGATTTGTCTAGGAGCTGTTGGATTGATTTCTCATGGTCCCTTTCCATAAATTATGTCTTTTCTGTTCATTGACTGTGATGCTGTCCTCTAGGTCTGTAATTTGATCCTCAGCTTTATTCATCCTACTTCATAAACTTTCATTCTCATTTTTAACCACCTCGAACTCTGTTTGAAGATGTTTAACAGGTTCCATTGCTTTTCTTATCTCAGATTCTATCATGCCCCTGAACTCTTCAATAGCCTTATTAATCATTTCACTTAGCATGGGCAGTATCTCTGTTTTCATCTCAGAGATTATTTCTGATTTTCATTTTACTAAATTTATCTGCTTTTGTTAACCAGCTCAGAGAATCCTGGTGATTGAGCTTTGGTTTGCTCCATTTCCCTTTTCCTTGGATTCCCCTGTGATGGAGATCTTTGTATCTGGGTTTTTGAAGTTTTTCTCTTTTCTATTCCTTTGTTGTTGCTAATGTTATTTGTGTAATTCCTTAACGGGTGTCTGACAATGTTTGTTGCAATTCTTTCTTCCTTGTATTTGGATCCCATAGGAGATGGCTACTTCCTGAGTTGTCCTCTTTGGGTCTGTAATGACCCTTAAATATTCTCAGTTCTAGCACACCATGGGAGATATTTGAATGGAACAATCACATTATATTTGTTGACATAATACAATCGGTATCCTCAACAGTATTGAACACAGCACAGGTATTGATAAACTTTGGCAACTATTATCCTGATACCTTTAACCTCATGAGTTACATGTTTGACCATATGCCTCGATTCAGAATTAATCAGAAATGTATTTACAACATACAGCTCCTTAATATAGCAGCACTACCCTTTGGGAATAAAAGTTTACTGGAGAGTTGGGGAGGTAGGGAGATAGGAGAGTGAAAGATTAGAAATAGGGCTAGAGGATCTATAAAGATCATATAGACCTCGAGAACCTTATAGATGCTAGAGGGCAACAGAGGCAAAAAAGACAAATATAAGACAGCTGACTAGGAACCTCAGGACACTAGAGGTTTTATACACCTCTTACAATAGTACAGAAAGAAGAGAAATTAGGGAAGACTGAAGCTTTTTTACTTATAGATACTGATTCTGACTAAAGGACAGGAAAGGATGAGGGAACAAGAGGAGAATATGGGTACCTAGTAGCAGTGGGTAGACAGAAGATTATTTGCCCTCTTCTGTAAAAATGAGAGTAGTTGAAAGGAAAAGAAACCCAAAGTTGGACAGCTTGAGCAACATCATAGAAGCAAGATGAAAAAAAGAAAGTGAGGTCAAAACAAAGAAAGAAAAACAAAAGCAGCAACAGCAATAAGAACAACAATGATGCAAAGCTATGAACACTGACAAAAATGGCTCTTCTCAATGTCGATATGTTGTTTCCTGTAAATGGTATAAGCAATAGCATGCAGATTGAAGCTGATTGGTCACAGGGAAACAACCATTATCCCTTGTCTAGGTTTTGAGTTAAATGCCTGAGTTGAGCTCAAAGAAATCCTGCAGGGTTAAACTCTGCAAGAGTTCTGGATCTTGTAGATTGAACTGACTCACCCAACTCAACTGCTGGCTGTGGCTGACAGGATTCCCTCACTTTTCTAATGAGTGGGTTTTTTTTTCACATAGTGGACTGGGCAGAGGAATGCACTGAAAGCCTCTATATTCCAGCATTGCTGCAGCATGAATTCTGTGTCCACAGACAAGCCTCCTCTCTGGAGGCTTTTTCCCCCTGAGCAGTCATGTCCAGTCTGGACCACAAGGAAATGGAGATTCTGCAGCCTTCTGGTTTCTCCCTGGTCACAGGAAAATGGGGCTCCTTTACCTGAGTCTCTGCGTCACTTTCCCCGACAGGCTTACACAGTGGAGAGCTCACGCCCCTCTGGTCTGGGACATGGGAATCCCACCAGCAGAACACTGGGGAATGCCACCTGCTCAGTTTTTTACTAGGTCTCCTGTGTGTGCCTCAGTCTCTGTGCCACTTTCCCCAAGAGGCCCACACAAAGTGGAGAGCTTGTGTCCCTCTGCTCTGGTCTGGGCCGCAGGGATCCTGCCAGCAGAATGCTGCACAATGGCGCCCAGTCACTTTCTTACTGGGGCTCTTTTGTGTGCCTCAGTCTCTGCACCACTCCCCCGATAGCTTAACTTTTTTTTTATTGGTACATTTGATTGGTACATTATATATACATATCACAATTACACTCAACATTGAGAATTTGTACCATATAAGATACAATGTAATTCATTTTTCCCCCTTCCTTCTCCATCTTACCTCCCTCCCTCCCTTATACACACAAGCATTGTTTCCTTTTTCTTTTACCATCAATATTTTTCTTTCTTCATTATTTACCCCTAAACCCCATTACCCTTAGAATATTTACTATTTCACAATATCAATCATATATTCTAGAACACATTTATAACTCCAGTTTCTTATGTCAGAGAAAATATACGATATTTACACACCTGTAACCTATTTATTTCACTTATGAGTGTGTCCTGAAGGTATGTCCACTTGAGTATAAATGATTCAATTTCATCATTCTTTATGGCAGAGAAATACTCCATTTTATAAAAAAAACACACCTTGGGCTAGAGATTTAGCTCAGTGGTTCTGGTGCCTGCCTCGCATGTACAAGGTGCTGAGTTGGATCCCAGTAACCACGTACAATGCTGGGTGTGGTGACTCACAGCCACCAACAATCAATACCACATGCCACAGTGCTGGGTGTGGTGGCTCATGCCTGTAATCCCAGCACTCAGGAGGCAGAGACAGGAGGACTGCTGAGTTCAAGGCTTGCCTGGGCTACATAGAGACCTCAGGGCCAGCCTGGACTGCAAAGTGATACCCTGTCTCAAAAAAAAAAAGAAAACAAAACACATCTTTATCCAAGATTTAGATATCACAAACTGAAGCTATAAGCTTAACATTTTTGAAATTGGGATGTATCTACATGTAATAGCATGACATAATTTAATTGCCATAATTTTCTTTTTCAGTGATATTTAAAATAATGGTTCATCTTCTGCCTTCAGTAAACTGATACATGTTAAGAGAGTAAATAAAATTGTTTTATTAAATGTAGGAGTAGAAGACTATGATGTTTCAAAATTAATGTTTTTATTTTATATTCTATTTTAGTTATGTATTTTATTTTTGACAGTGCTAGGAATTAAACCAAGGGCCCCAGGCATGGTAAGCAAGTGCTCTATCACTCAGCTATGTCACATCCTCTAGCTCTTTTTACTTTTTAGACAAGATGTCCCTAAGTTACCCAATCTGGCCTTAAACATGAAGGATCTCCCTCAGCCTCCCAAGTAGTGGGAATTACAGTCCTCTGTTAATATACCTGACATTGCATTCCATTTTAAGTATGTGAGTGAACAAGTGAGTATATTTCCTGTAATAATTAGATATTTGACCTTATTTTTAACCTATATCCTGAGTTTATTTAGGATTACCTAAAAAATTATGGTTAGACATTCTTCTTTTTTTTTTTTTTTTGCTTTTTGAGACAGGGTTTCACTTTGTAGTTCAGGCTGGCCCTGAGCTCACTATGGTGCCCAGGCAAACTGCCGCGAACTCAGCAATCCTCCTGTCTCTGCCTCCCGAGTGCTGGGATTACAGGCGTGAGCCACCACGTCCGGCACTGTGGTATGCGGTGTTGATTGTTGGTGGGCATGTCTCCAAGCCCAGCATTATATGTGGTTACCCGGGATCAAACTCAGGACCTTGCGCTTGCGAGGCAGGCGCCGGAACCACTGAGCTAACCCTCCAGCCCTCTGGTTAGACATTCTTATTGGGAAAATAAGCTGTATATTTGAGAGTACTTTATACTGAAGTAATATTTAGATATAACTCAGACATCACATTTAGGTATCTATAGCATGGTATAATCTGAAAATTTAAACCCAAGCATTTACACTTTCTACCTGTGAGTGTTTTTCTTTAATGATAGCCTGAACTGATACTGAATGTAATAGTTTGAAAAATCTTCCATATAGAATTGAACTGTGGATAGCTTTGGCATAAATTGCTGTGTAATTAATGAGAAAGATTATTGCTTGCAAGTCTTCCCATATTTGTGCATATTTGATCTATAAAATATAGCATCAGAGAATATAATCTTAATGTAGAAGAGAAATGATTGGGGCTGCTGCTGGTAATTGTGCAGTCATATAATGTATGTTTTACTTTAAGGAGCATGTTAAAAATAACAGCTTTAAAAAATTTATTAATAAAAGTGAAAGCTGCTGAATTATTGCTACGTAAAATAACTGGTTCTTTATCTGATCCTGCTTGCTTCTGCTTGCTATCTAGAGAAGCTGCCCTTTTTTTCCCCCTTCCTCTTGATCAGTTTCACTGATTTAATAGGAGAATATATTACATAGCTTGCATAGTCACTTTTATTATGTCATTGTCCCACAAAGTTCACTGTGGGCACAGCACTTAATTTGTCACTCTTCTTGTACTGGAATTTTTTAGTGGATTCCTTAATTTTTTACTTACATGTATAAACAGAAATCACACATAATTATTCCTTGTATACAATTTTCTTCTTAAATTTATTTCCTAGGAGCTATAGCTTGATGCTATGGTGAAATAATGATTCATGAGCAATAAAATTAATAAAATATGATTAAGGTTGACCGCTCTTAGAAAGAAAACCTCAATTTTTTTCTCCTATGGATTTACCCATATTATAAAGTCTAACATCTATAGGAGATTTCACTTATAACAGTATTGATCTAAAGTTATTTTAACTTTCTGCATCATAATCACAATAACAAATCACTTAGAGCAATTATTTAGAGATTGGCCTTTTTTGTCCTTGACCAGTATCAGCTTTTGACACTGGCATATAAAAGTTCCACAGAGTTTTATAGAGTAGGTAAATTTTTCCCAGGATATATATATATATATATATATATATATATATATATATATATATATATACATATACATATACATACAGACCTGCATGCTTATCCTGAACTTCCTATTAACCCTCTGTGTGACTATGAGCATGCTACTTTTCTGTTTTAAATTTCTTTTTTTATATGATGAAGATAATAAATGTTATCCTCCTTTAAAAAATTCTCATGACTTTTAAATCTTTGCTTATAAGTATGTGCTGAATTAGATTTGTGTACCACTTCAGTAAGTGTTTAAAAATGTTAAAGTACAAATTAAAATGATATGTGCATTCAAGAAATAAATCTTTTAGTTTCATATATTGTTTAGTTTTTAAAGACAAGGTCTTACTGTGTGGTCTAAGGCCAATCTTGAAGTCACTAGGTAGTCCATGCTGGCTTCATACTCAAGGCATTCCCCCTACCTCAGCTTCCTGAATGTTGGGACTACAGGTGTGCAACACCACACTTGACTATTTTCAGTTTTTAAAGTAAAAACTTAGATTATGAAGGCAAACTGGATGGCAATGACCATTAGAAATCTTAACTATTGAAATATAATTTCAGTGAAATTGATTATTTTTTTAAAAAGAGAGTTTGCTTGTTAGTATATAAAAGGCAATAATGAATTGTGGGAGCTTAGAAGTATTAGGAATATTAAGCATGACTTTGCAACTTCTGCTCAGCCACATTGGGAGTGCATTGGTGCTTACAGATCCATTCATGTTCATTATTGTCTTTAGATTGCACCATTCAAGAATTTTATAGATTTGAAGAGAGAAATACTGGTTGTAATTAGAGAAAATTTAAGAAAATAATTTCATATTTCTCCATGTAAAATAGAGTTCTCTATTCTGCATACTAACTGAAACTGCCAGTATTTTTCTGTTTTTTCTTTTGGATAACTTGAATCCTTTTAGTGAAATGGAGTAGGTAAAGCACTAGTAAGTCACATGATGATGGAGGTATACGAGAAGAGCTGATTATATTTGTGAAATCCTTTAATTCTAGTTACTTAAATGAGATGAAAGTGTTTAACCTGCTCTTCTTAATGTTTAAGAAGTTGCTTTATTGTTGTCCCAAGAAATGAAAAAGTTTAGACAAAAATTTTTCTTTCAGAAACTGTGAAGTATGATGGTGTAATCTAATAAAATTTACTTTTTGAGTGTAAAGAATCTGAAATTACTAATTTTAGTGCCTGTGCCAAATCTTTGTGACTCTATCTCTTTATTTCTTTGCTTTATATTTTGTCTATGTCTATGAATAATATTTTTCAATATTAATTGTTTCTAACTTTCTCTTGCACGTTTTCTTCTTGGATTTGCTGTTCTCTTCAGTCTCGCCTCAAGGTCAGTATGCTTGCATTAAAACAAGGATAATGTAATTTAGCATTGTTTACTAACATTATCTTCCACTCTGACAGAGAACTAAAAATGACAGAACTTACTTAGGAAGGAAATGTCTAGAATCTAGCTATGAGTACATAAAATGTCAGGAATATTAAGTATAGCAGAAGACTGAATCTGACTTTTTTTGTTTGAATAATAATCAGCAAAGGATAATCATACTGATTTGGAGTCTTTGAGAGAACTGAACAGGTTAAAAGCCAATAGGGCAATGAAAAATATAAAAATTTGTTTTATATTTAATTATTTCATCAGAGGTCTTTTTGGCTGTTAGTAGGGTGAAAGTACAGCAAGAGTGTTGGAGGGAAAATGAATACAGTCTGTGAATTTATATACAGTTTTGAATATTCCACTAGTCTTCATCAGTACATATCCTTTACACTTTGGTTTCATTTTGTGATTCTGTTAAATGGTAGAACTACTGATGACAAAAATTACAAGCACTACTGCTATTTCTTCGCACCTCTAAGCTGACAACTCAGCCTACTTCATAAAATAAATGGAAATTTGAGAGATCAGTAGTATCAAAAATTTTTATCTTTATATATTTTTACATTGCTTTTGTTTCAAAAGTGTTCTAGTTCCTTTCCAAAGCTAATTATTTCTGTTCTTTTTTTCTGTTTTTAAAACCTTGTTCCATACATATCTTTTCTTATTTTCATGTTTTCTTTCCAGTAAGTGTCATATATAAAAGTCATATCATACTTTCTCCCATCCCTAAAAGTTAATCTTTCTTAATGTCATTTTTGCCTGAATTAACATATTATCTTATTTATGCCTTTTGTTCCTTGTTTTACTTCTCATTTGCTTACACCATTGTTGAAATAATGAAGATTCTGTGCCTGCTTTCTTCTACACTTTGTTTATTTTCAGTCTTTTTGGGATTTTTTTCTCTCATAGAAGTGCTAAAATTGCTTCAAAGATGTACTCACAAGTTGCCAAATTCAGTGAACTTTTCTTAAGACTACTTCAGTGCTGTGGCTGTTTGATATTATTGTCTATACACCTTCCTTCTAGAAACTTAGTTTATATTGGTGTTTTCTTCTAGCTCTGTTAGACCATGTCAATAGTTTTAGTCTATTTTGCTTAGAAATTTTCACCGTTAGTATCTTGCTTTTTTTTTTTTTTTTGAGACAGGGTCTTGCTTTGTAGTTCAGGCTGGCCCTAAGCTCACTATGTAGCTCAGGCAAGCCTCGAACTCAGCAATCCTCCTGCCTCTGCCTCCTGAGTGCTGGGATTACAGGCATGAGCCACCACACCCGGCTTTGTAGTATGTGGTACTGATTGCCTGGTATTGTTGTATGGGGTTACCGGGGATTGAACCAGGGACCTTGCACTTGCTAGGCAGGCACTGGGACCACTGAGCTAAATCTCTGGCCCCTCACATTATTTTTGAAAGTTCTTTTTTCATTGGTTATTGCTACAATGTCTTATTACCACTGACACCATAAAAGATAGAGCCAACAGTGACTCTATCAATAATAATTTTTACTTGGCTAAAATCATAGCAGAAAAATTTCCAAATCTAGATAAAATAGTGAATATCCAGGTAAATGAGGTCATGATCAGAAGTGAACCCCTCCTTGCATCATAGTCAGAATCCCAGAAATTCACCAGAGAGAATATGAAAAACTGACCAAAAAAATCAAGTAACTTTAATAGGATCCTACCTTAAACTGATGTAACCATTTATGATGAATTCACTGCTAGCATCATACTAAATTGGGAAAAGCTGAAAACATCCCTTCTAAAATGAAGAGCAAGACAGGGATGTCCCACTCACCATGACCCTATAATATAGTCCTCAAAACTTAAAGCTGAGCAGTCTGGCAATAGAAAGAAATACAAATAGGAAAGAAAAGTCAAACTGCCTTTATTTGCAGATGAGTTCATCTTTTACATGAAAAAAAATACCCATAAGACGACTGATAGAACTAATGAACAGATTCAGCAGAATAGCATGTTGCCAAATCCAGACACACAAAAAATTGTATTTTCCTGGATGCCAACAATGAATCCACAAAAAAGAAATCGAGAAAGTAATCCCATTCAAAATAAGTTTAAAAACACACACACATACATAACCCAGAAGTAAGCAAACCAAGAAATTGAAAGACCTTTGGTGATCTTTAATATTGATATATCAAATTGACTTCAGTAAGGGGCCTCTACCATATCCTCTATGTGGATATGTCTGTAGATGATGAATGCTTAAGCCTCAAGCTGAAGAGGGCACCAATCAATAGGCCTGTTACTTGGAGGAAACAAAATGAGAATGAAGCAAATCTCCCCCTTTTTTCAGAAAAGCTCCAGTCTTTGACACTGGCTTTGGCCTTTTTTTTTTTTTTTTTTTTGAGACAGGGTCTCCCTTTGTATTTCAGGCTGGCCCTGAGCTCACTATGTGGCCCAGGGAAGCCTCGAACTCAGCAGTCCTCCTGTCTCTGCCTCCAGAGTGCTCGGATTACAGGCGTGAGCCACCACACCCAGCACTGTGGTATGTAGTATTGATTGTTGGTGGGCGTGAGTCACCACGCCCAGCATTGTATGTGGTTACCGGGATCAAACTCAGGACCTTGCACTTGTGAGGCAGGCACCGGAACCACTGAGCTAGCCCTCCGGCCCTGGCTTTGAATTTTTATCACCAGTTTGTTCAGATTTCCAGTGCCTTCACTGCAGCCTTCTAACACAAACCCTTCAGTATTCCAACACCAACACACAGGACTCTTTGGTAAAATTCCAGACCTTCCACCATGAACTAGATCCTCTAGCTGTCCAGTGCACAGATGGTCATTGTGCATTCTTCTACTCTTGAGTCTTCAGGCAGCCACTGTAACCCCAGCTAGTAAATTATATAATCATAAGTGTGTTTTTATATATGTGGAAAATCTGTCTCTGCTAGTGAATGCTTAATTGATAAACCTTTATAATGAAAACTATAATATTCAGAAGAATGAGTTTCAAGAGAATGGTAAAAAAATCCCAGCACAGGGGAGGCTGAGATAGGAGCATTTCTTGCAAGTTCAAGGCCAGCCTGGACTATATAGTAAATTCAAGGCTAGCCTGCAATATATGATGAGACAGTACCTCAATTTTTTTTAAAAAAGCTAATTATTGACCAGATGTAGTAGTGCATGCCTATATTCTCAACACCTGGGAGTCTGAGGAAAGAAGATTGCTGTGAGTTCAAGGCCAGTCTGGATTACCTAGTGAGTTCAAGGCCAGTCTGAACTATATGTGAGAACCTGTCTCAAAAAACAAAAATTAAAGCAGGGCGTGGTGGCTCATGCCTGTAATCCCAACACTCGGGAGGCAGAGACAGGAGGATTACTGAGTTCAAGGCTTGCCTAGGCTACATAGTGAGCTCAGAGCCAGCCTGAACTACAAAGCGAGACCCTGTCTCAAAAAACAACAACAACAACAACAAAAATTTTTTAAAAATCTTCTCTTTCTTTACTGGCAGAACAAGTTGTGCCAAAGTGGTCATATTACAAAAAATAATATATGACAGTGATATGAACTACATAAAGCTTTCAGTAATATAAATGGCCTGCTGTGGCATGCATGTCTTAAGTTTACCCTCATTGATACAAAGATTTAGTGCAATCCTAATCATAGTATCAGCTGCATTCTTCACAGAACTAGAAGAGACAATTCTAAAACTTATATGGAACCATAAGAGGCCCAGTACATGCAAAGCAATCCTGAGCAAAAAAAGCAAAGAATTACAATCTCAGATTTCAAATTATATTACAGAGCAGTAGTAATGTAGTCGCATGGTGCTTGCACAAAAATAAACATGTTGGTAAGTGGAATAAAACTGAGGCTGCAGAAACACTTCATGCATCTTCAGCCATCTTTTTTGATAAAGAGGCAAAAAACATACATTAGTGTCTTAATTACTTTTCTCATTGCTGAGATAAAATACCCATTACCCAAAGTTAAAGGAGGGAAAGTTTATTTCTTTCCAGTCTGTAGAGGTGTCAGCCATAGTTGGCTGGCTGGTTCCAAGGCAAGGTGGCATGGCAAAGGGGCATCACAGAGGAAAAACA
This sequence comes from Thryonomys swinderianus, assembly GCA_004025085.1. NCBI lineage: Eukaryota > Metazoa > Chordata > Mammalia > Rodentia > Thryonomyidae > Thryonomys > Thryonomys swinderianus. Next base: position 10,146 of record PVIC010016730.1, on the reverse strand, counting down.
GTAAATGATATGTCAAGCAGCAGTCACCAAGCCTGCTTTTTTCTTTCATCCTATCCAGGTGACAAGCCTTTTGGGTGGTACCACCAACACCAAAGGTGGGGCTTCTGTTTTCAGTAAATCTATTCAGTCACACCCAGAGCTATGCTAATTTCCATCAGTGGATTAATGTAGCACCACACCCTTAATTCCCATGTCACACTCTTAATCCACATTCAGATACCCTAGATCTAGCTACCTCTGAAAAGCCCCACCTATGACCACATAAGGATTTGGGGGGATATGTAGATACAAGTTACAACTGGAGAAAAGTAAGCCTCTTTAACAAATGTGCTGAGAAAGCCAGTAATCTATGTGGAGACTAAACAAAAAAAAAAATCTAGATCTATAAATCATACTCCATACTAAAAATCAGTCTAAAAATGATCAAAGATATAAAAACAGAAACACCAAATCTCCTTGTGGAAAAGATAAAAAAAATTCTTGATGTAAGCAAAGGCAAATGACGTTCTGGACAAAACCTCAGTTGGACAAGAAATAATGCCAACACTTAACAAATAGGATTATATTAAATTAAAAAGGTTCTTCAAAGCAAAAGCGACAACCAACAGAATGAAAAGGCAATCTTTAGAATGGGGGGAAAGGTTTGCCAGTTACTCCTTGGACAGAGGACTAATATTAGAATATATTGTATGAAGATCTAAAAGAATTAGACCTTCCAAAATAAAAGACCTAATCAGAAAAAAAGGACAGGGCTGGAAATTTAGCTCAGTGGTTCCAGTATCTGCCTCACAAGTGCAAAATTCGAACCCCGGTAACCACATACAATGCTAGGCGTGGTAACTCACGCCCACCAGCAATCAACACCACATACCACAGTGCCAGGCATGGTGGCTCACGCCTGTCATCCCAGCACTGGGGAGGCAGAGGCAGGAGGATTGCTGAGTTCGAGGGGCTACATAGTGAGCTCAGAGCCAGCCTGAACTACAAAGCGAGACCCTGTCTCAAAAAAAAACAAACAAACAGGACAGCTGATTTGAATAGACTTCTCAGCAAAAGTACATGTGGCTAGTTAATACATGAAAAAAAGTCCAGCATCTTTTTTTTTTTTTTGAGACAGGGTCTTTGTAGTTCAGGCTGGCCCTGAGCTCACTGTGTAGCCCAGGTAAGCCTCAAACTCAGCAATCCTCCTGCCTCTGCCTCCTGAGTGCTGGGATGACAGGCGTGAGCCACCACACCCAGCATTGTATGTGGTTTCTGGTGATCGAACTCAGGACTTTGCTTTTGTGAGGCAGGCGCCGGAACCATTGAGCTAAGTCTCCGGCCCTCCAGCATCTTTTATAAGGACCCCCCCATGAAGCTCCTGACCCCTGATTAGGTACAGGACTTGGAATGAAGACTAAATTAGAGAAGGAAATGAGGCCTGGGAGGTCAGAGCTTCTGAGGGTAAGAATCATGGGGTCTTCAGCTGCAGATGTTTGCAGCTAACACAGGCACCACTGTGTCATTGACCTGGGTTAGTTTTGGCTGTGGCCAGTGCCACATAGAGTTCTCTTTCTGCATACCAGCTGCAGCCAGTAAGCTGTGCACTTAAGCCTTACACCAGTTCTGAATTATAAGTATAAACTAGTTTAATTAAGCCAATTGAGTATAATTAAACCCTGTTGAACACCATCTTAGGGCAGTCTTCTTCAATCTCTGACCATTAGAGAAATACAAAATAAAAGAACACTGAGATTCTATCTTACTCCAGAAAGAAAGGCTATCTTCCAGAAATCAAATAACAAATGCTAGTGTACTGTAGGTAATAGGGAATGCTGTTAGATTGTTGTGATTGTGTAAACTAGTACAACCACTATGGAAATCAGTAAGGATATTTCTCAAAAAAGTAAAAACAAATTCCACTTTACCCAGATATAACCCTTATGAATATCTTGGAAAAAGAGTCAGAGAGTATAGTATTTCAGTGATATATACATACCTATATTTATAGCAGCACAATTCACAGTTGCTAAATTATGGAAATGGCCTATGTGCCAGTCAACAAATGCATAAATAAAGAATGCACAATGGAGTATTACATTGGCATTAAGAATGATACATTGAAGGAAAATAGGTGGATCTTGAGATAATGTTAAGTGAAATAAATGAGATGTAGTTTAAACATAACATGGTTTCTCTTTTATGAATTACCCAAAATGTAAATAATTTAAAGAGGAAAATAAAACAGATATTCAGGAACAAGGAGACTTTGTGGAGATGGGAAAGGAAGAAGTTCTAGTAGGAGGGAAAAGAGAAGATGGTGGGTGAGAAGAGAAATGAGTTGATCAAGGTATGATATGTATATACCATTCCTCCACAATAAATCTAATCATTATGTTTTACAAACACTAATAATGATTTGTTTCCTTATTTCTTTTTCTCAAGTAATAAAATTGCACAATAATTAGTTTATTTTCAAGGGGACTAATAAAACTAACTTACACTTATTCCTTATGCTTAATGATGTAGGTAGAATTTGCACAAATAGATTAGGTCTTATATAGCATAGATTGGGGTGTTTTTAAGGGCCCAGAACTCATGGCAATCCTCCTGCCTATGCTTCCGAAGTCCTGAGATTATAAGCGTGTGCTACCACACCTGACTTGTTCTGTATTTTAGAGAGAATACTTTCACATTTACCCCATTCAATTTGATATTTAGCTTTTATCAGTTTGAGATTGGATCCTTCGGTATCTGTTCTCTTCAAGATAAACCTTAAACCTTTTTTTTAAAATCATGAAATAATGTTAAATTTTGTCAGTTTTTTTTCTGTATTTAGTGAGATGATGTGATTTTCATCCTTTGTACTATTTATGTGATATATTATGTTTTGAGTCAATACTCAATGATGTTGTACCATCTTTGCATTTCTCTGTGAAGCCAGTTTGGGCCAGGCATGGAGGCATATGCCTGTAACCCTAACACTTGAGAGGCTGAAGGAGGAGGCTCACCACAAGATTGAGGCTAGGTTAGACTACTTAGTGAGTTCAAGGCCAGCCTGAACTACATATTGTGAGGTTGTTTCAAAAAAAAAAAAAGCAAACAAAAAAGGAAGTCAGCTTGGTCATAATGAATGTTCTTTGTAATGATTTCTTGAAATCTTTTTGCAAGTATTTTATTCAGAATTTTTTTGTTTTTGTTCATCAGAAGTACTAGTCTACAGTTTCCTTTTTTTTTTTTTTTTTTTTTTTTTTTTTTTTTTTTTTTTTTTTTTTTTTTTTTTTTTTTTTTTTTTTTGAGGCAAGGTCTTGCTTTTGTAGTTCAGGTTGGCCCTGAGCTCACTATGTAGCCCAGGCAAGCCTTGAAATCAGCAATCCTCTTGCCTCTGCCTCCCGAGTCCTGGGATTACAGGAGTGAGCCATCACGCCTGGCCAGTTTCCTTATTTTTTAAAATTAGTTTAGAAACATTTTTTACTATATGTTTGGAGTCCATAAAAATGCCATTCATTGTAGGGACTTGTACAAGGAAAGGAACACATGTTAATTCTTTTTATTTCCCATTCCCTTCTACTCCCTGACTCATCCTTCTATCATATTTTTCTTCTCATTTATCAGTTTTTTCTATTTCCTATTATCTTTTATTTTGTTTTTTAAACAGAAGAAACTATGAGATTTTTTTTTTTTTGAGACAGGGTCTCGCTTTGTAGTTCAGGCTGGCCCTGAGCTCACTATGTAGCCCAGGCAAGCCTCGAACTCAGTAATCCTC
>PVIC010016729.1:0-33350 GCA_004025085.1 Thryonomys swinderianus | reverse complement strand
TTCAGGCTGGCCCTGAGCTCACTATGGTGCCCAGGCAAGCTGCCGCGAACTCAGCAATCCTCCTGTCTCTGCCTCCCGAGTGCTGGGATTACAGGCGTGAGCCACCACGCCCAGCATTATATGTGGTAACCGGGGATTGAACTCAGGTCCTTGCGCTTGCAAGGCAGGCGCCGGAACCACTGAGCTAACCCTCCGGCCCTGTGTTTTCTTCCTATAGATTTATGTTTCAAACTTGAATCAATGATCCGTTTGAGTTAATTTCTGCAAAAGCAATGAAAAATTTGTGTCAAGATTTTTTTTAACATAAGGATGTCTACTTGCTCTACCATCATTTATGGAAATGTTCTTCTGGTTAAATTGCTTTTGCACTTTTGTCAAAAATTATTAGCTCTTCCTTGGTTTCTCTATTCCACTGGTGTATATGTCTGTCTTTTCCTCAATAACCACACTGTCTTGACTGCTATAGTTGCCAAATAATACATCTTGAAATTGGGTAGAGTAATTCCTCCTACTTTGTACTTTTTTCCTCAAAATTCCCCTAGGTTGTTCAGTTCTTTTTTCTTTTCACGTACATTTTAGAATATTATCAAAATTTATAAATATGTTGCTGAGATTTTAATAGGTATCATGTTGAAACTGTATTTTCATATAGTTAGGATTGATATCTTTACTATATAGAGTTTCCAATTCATGAACATGATATATTTCTCCATTTACTTAGCTCTTTTTTCCTTTTCTCTCACCGGTGCTGTGAAATTTTCACTGTACAGGTCCTATATAAGTTTTGTTAGGTTTCAAATGTTTAAAATTTCTTAACATACACATATCTTTAGATAGTGAGAAACTGTGTATACTGTGAGACTCACATGGTATAGTTAGTTTTTGTTTTGTGTATATTGCTCATACAGTGAGGATATACTTGGGGGGCAGAGACTTGTGGGAGGACTTTCAGGAGGTCACTAAAGTAGTCCATGTGGCAGTGAAGGAAAGGAAAGTAACATGAAGTAGCTTGGGTTTACTGAAGGTAAGGATTTTTTTTTTGAGATAGTAAAACTGAGCATGTAGCAGAAGACTTGATGGAACAGTTTTCCAGAATAGCTGGGAAGGAAAATATTTAATAGAATGGTCAGTAGATTTCCTTTGTATGGTAATACAAATATTGCTGTGAATTAATTCAAGGGAAGTTTGGATGGCTTTTGTCTCATAATTAAATTTTTTATTTTATTTTAGAAGTTGGGGCCTTTGGAGGTTTTAATAAATCTATGTTCTCAATGGTGTTTGTTTTACATAAAGGTATTTTTAATTTACAAATCTCTTTGGGAGATTCTGGAGAAGGAAAATAGGACACATTAAGAGTAGATGGAGGGAACTGTCAGGGAACTATGGAAGTGGTTACATCTATGGAGAATGAATAGGGCTGTGTCAGCCAGTTCTCTGGCAGAGTTTGTTGTCTTTATATGTTAACCAACTTTACTTATCTTCCCAATGATGGCATCTATGGATTTACTGTAATTTTCCCTTTTGTTTCTGAAAATAATCTTATTGAACTCTTTACATTTTTTTAAAGCTATGTACTTACTCATTCTCCCATTATTAAGAATGCATATAAGACAAAGCATTTTTCATTTGTACAGATAGTTTCTATGTTACCTGGGGAGCCCGACATAATACAGGTGCAAGGCCAGGCCTAGGGCAACTGTTACCTCCACATGGAAAACCACTCGGAAAGCTAAACTCTGCAGACCTCAAGAATGTTATTAAAAAGGTATAGTATGAGTCATAAATTTGAGTTAACATTTGGTTATGATTGTTACTTAAAATATATCGGAAACATTTTGAGGGGATGGAACTGAATGACCATAATATAGATAAAGCTATTCCTGTTTTGTTTTTTTTTGGAATTGAGTCCATTGTAACAGACACAACTAGAAGCACATGTACTTGTACAGATATGTGTAAAATTGCCAAGATACATTTTAGAAGGTATTTGTTGAAAATATTAGTGAAGCTTAACATTAATAAGGAGATCACTCTAGAGAAATGATTATTAAACTTTAGCCAGCATCAGAATCACTTACAGAAGCAGCAAATTTGCAAATTCCTGGTTCCCATCTATATTCTCACTAGGCAATCCCTAGAGAGTCTGTAGTTCTAACAGGTTCCCAGATAACGTTGATCTTTCTGGGCCATGGAAACTTTGCATACCACTGTCCTAAAGAGTGAGAGAAAATTTCTCTTTCTTTTCTTCTTTGTTTTTTTTCTCTTGTTTGTTTTCTTTGATTCCTTTTCTTTCGGTTTTCTTGTAATAAAGGAGAAACAGTATTCCCATGATTGCTTTACAGTTACCATTTATAATGAAAATTAGGATGTGTTTTGTGTCAGAAAGGCTTTTTAAAAAGTATTCTGGTAAATGGATTGGCATGCCATGAATGAATACTGCAGTTTGGGAATCTTGAAACATTGTCAACTATGTGAAGTCTAATCTTCTTATCCTCTCTTTTTGTGCTCTTATCATACTGTCTCTGCTGGGGGTTGATGGATTTATGGGATTTTGAGCCACTTCTAAGCAGGGTAAAGGAACAAGAATTCACAAAAGTTTTCTCAGACATTGAGTTTCTAGAGTTCTAAAATTGTTTGATAGTCTATGCTTATTAATTTGTAGTAACTGATAAAACTGGAGAGCTTTTAAAGTTTTTGAATTAAACTACTATCTCCTGCCACTTTTTACCAGTGTATAATGTCAAAGGCAACTGACTATGTAGATGCCTTGAACTTGTCTAACTTTGTACAAGCTTTTCATTAGAAAGTGTTTATGAGATATATTAATAAATAAGTAAAATAGTATGACATTTTGGCATTTAACCCTTTTTTCCTAAATATAACAAAATATATTTTAACTTATGTAATATTTAATTATATAATTAATTACATTAATTGGAAAATATTCTTTGTTATCTTTTAAAAGGGTCTTATTCATTATGGACGAGATAACCAGAATTTAGATATTTTACTTTTCCAAGAAGTCCTGGAGTATATGTCTAGGATAGACAGAGTGTTGAGTTTCCCTGGAGGTTCACTGCTGTTAGCAGGGCGCAGTGGGGTAGGTCGTCGGACCATTACTTCCTTAGTCAGTCATATGCATGGAGCAGTGATGTTTTCTCCAAAGATTTCCAGAGGATATGATCTGAAGCAGTTCAAAAATGATCTCAAACATGTGAGTTGCTCAATTTTTGACTCTGATTTCAAATTATCAATTTAAGTGCTTTTTAAAATATTTTTATCCCATATGCAACATAATGAACTTTGATGATTATCTTTCCCATAGTTATTGCAAAACTATATTTCATATTAAAGATATATGAAAGAGATTCTTGGAATTTCTAGTCTGAGATGACCCAGCTGTGGGGTATTTGATTGATATAAAAGATGAACAAGAGAATATAATTTACACAGGAAATGTAAATAGCTACAAAAATGACCTTTTAGTTTTTGTTGTAATGTCTTACCTTTAAAAATAACTAAAATTGGGCTGGAGGATTAGCTCAGTGGTTCCGGCGCCTGCCTCCCAAGCGCAAGGTCCTGATTCGCTCCCCGGTAACAACATACAATGCTGGGCATGGAGACTCACGCCCACCAACAATCAATACCACATACCGCAGTGCCAGGCGTGGTGGTTCATGCCTGTAATCCCAGCACTCGGGAGGCAGAGACAGGAGGATTGCTGAGTTTGAGCTTGCCTAGCTACATAGTGAGCTCAGAGCCAGCCTGAACTACAAAGTGAGAACCTGTCTCAAAAAAAACCCCCCCAAAACCTAAAATTTCTCTCATATTTATAAAGGGTTTGATTTACTACCCACACTATGACAAAATTGGATTTAATTATTCAAATATAAATATGTATCACAATGACATGTTTTACATAGAGTGATGTATCAAAAATACATGAAAAGCTCTGAAAATATTTTCTTTTTTGCAGGTGCTTCATCTTGCGGGAGTTGAAGCACAGCAGGTAGTTTTACTTGTTGAGGATTATCAGTTTGTACATCCTACGTTTTTGGAGATGATCAATAGCCTTTTGTCTTCAGGCAAGTGAATGGTTTTTATTTAAAGAAAATAAAAGTAATAATATAAAATTATTTCAGTAGGGTTGTATAAAATTTTCCTGATTTTAGAGAATGTTTGGCACAGTTAGTAAAGAGATAGAGAATAAACATAGTTATGGTTGGAGAATTGAGAACGTCCACTTTTTTTTTTTGCTTTTTTGAGACAGGGTCTTGCGTTGTAGTTCAGGCTGGCCCTGAGCTCACTATGGTGCCCAGGCAAGCCGCCGCAAACTCAGCAATCCTCCTGTCTCTGCCTCCCGAGTGCTGGGATTACAGGCGTGAGCCACCACGTCCGGCACTGAGAACGTCCATTTTTATAAAACTAGTAATTTAGGATTGTTTAAATGTTATTGATAGTATTGAGGAATGGTACATGTACAGAAAAATTGGTATTCTTATATATTTTTAGCAAGCTATTATCATTTCTACCTTACTTGCTTACCTAAACCTCTGAGAGTTCTTGGATAACATTCAATTATATGTAGGAATATAACCCATAGAAATATAATAATTAGTATGTACAGAAAGATGTACTATAATTTATGATCATAAAAAATTTGATAAAACCTCTATTAATGAAATTATTAAATTCTATGACATTAGTATGGATACTTAAGTGCAGATATATTTTAGCTGTATGAATACCACAGAATTCCATATATTGGTGGCTAGATTTCATTTATATCTGAAATATATATGAACCTGAAATAATGCACTTCTTTATTTCTTTGATTTGAATAAATCTACTACTTACTAAAATAATCTCACTTTTAAAATGAGAAATTAAAATTATTTTCTAGAAAAAAGGGTACTATAAATATGCATCTATAGAACAGAAATATATTATTTGAAAAAGGATTGTATTAAGTAAAATACTTTCTAGAAATTTAGGAACAAATGTACTTTGTATGTATCAGAACTTGGTTGTGGAAATGATTACTGCTTTATTTTCTCTAGACTTTTATTGTTTGGCAATCATTGCTTCAAAGCTAAAATAATATGCACCATATTCATTTTTATTCTCCATAATTTCTTCTAATAGCACATTGGAATTTCCTGGGGAATTTTTTAAAAAGTAAACTGGAAGTATTTTTTTCTTGCCACCCTAAATCATTAAGTCAGACTCTCTGGAGAGTGGAGAAGGGGTAGTGCTCGATCCTTAAGCTCCCTATTTGATTCAGGGCCCTTGTACTGGGGTACACCCCCAGACCCACCTTTGTATTTTACTTCAAAACAGGATCTAAGTCACTAAGTTGTCCGGAGAGGACTCAGACTTGTGGCTTGCCCGCCTACTCAGCCTCCGAGAGTTCTTGGATAACAGATGTGCCACCATGCCCAGATCCATTTCTTCATTCTCTAGCAGCTCTTGGGCTTTACTCTCTCTGGTATCATAACATGTTTCTTAGCAAATTGTGGTATTGTTCTGTTGTTTATGATACCTGAACTTTTGGTGTTTTCCTAAGGGAGATACTTACAAATTCCATAGTTTTTCTGAAGAATTTTTGAAGTTTGTTACACTCTTTTTATAATGAGTATCACTGTGGCAAAATTGGTTTGAGGTAGCTTATGTTTAAATGTGGGTCAAGAATATTTTGTCATTTAAGTATGTGATAAATCTTATCTCAAATAGGTTGCCCCATTTTAAAGACTCAAGGACAAAGTTATATAAGGCTTTTCAAGTCAGTTTTTCCACATTTTTTCCACCTTTTTATGATTTTTAAAAGATTGGTACATATTTAGGGCATACAATGATTACATTCCTTATGGAGAGGTTTTTTTTTTTTTTTTTTTTTTTTTTGAGACAGGGTCTCACTTTGTAGTTCAGGCTGGCCCTGAGTTCACTGTGGAGCCCAGGCAAGCCTCAAACACAGCAATCTTCCTGTCTCTGCCTCCCAAGTGCTGGGATTACAGGTGTGAACTACCACGCCCGGCCTTATGGGGAGTTTTTAATAAATGCTTCGTTTTGTATCATGGTGGGCTCTGAGGTAAAAAATAGTCCCTTTCTGACAATGTTACAAGAAAGCGTTCACATTTAATTTATAATGCTTTATTTATGTATTAGAAAAGAATGAGAAATACAGACCAAATCTGGAGTCATACAGGTGGTAGGTAGATCAATTTCTGTTTGACTTGATAGCTAATAACTTAGTGAAAATGGTAGTACTTGAACATACTTAGAATATTTGTGGTTGATTTATAGAATAACAACTTCTTTTTTTTCAGTACTGGGGACTGAACACAGGACTTTGCACTTGCCAGGCAGGTGCGGTGCCACTGAGCTCCATCCTTGGCTCACAACGTTTGTTTTTAAGAAAAACATTCCTTCATATTGCTTAACATCACTAGAGATCTTGTTCATTTTGTCTGACATGAACTGAGACTAGATATTTAGTTGTGTGTGTGTGTGTGTGTGTGACAGAGAGAGAAAAAGTCAGAGAGAGAGAGAGAGAGAGAGAGAGAGAGATCCATTCACTTGATATATTTTAAAGATAAATTTGTCTTTGTTATAAAGATAAAACTACCGAACTACACCACAATTAAACTAGAATTTTTTCAGAGATGATATTCAAAAAGTCTGTCTCTCTTTAAATTTCAAATTCTTATTTCCTAAAGTTTACATTTATAATATGGAAGCAGGACTAGCATTGTTTGCTAATTTTAACAAATCAAAAATTATCTTATTGTGGTTGAACTTTAAAGATGGGCATTTATAATATATTTATGCGTGTATGTATTTAGTACATACAAGTTTGGGGGATAAGGAGTGATCTAGTGCCTGGAAGTTGAATCTAAGGAAAAATAGTTACCAGATTTTGAAGACCCTTGCATGCTTGTGATGCTTTGGATGTATAAGAAGGAGTTTTCACTTGATCTTGTAGTTTCTTGTGCATGATTTTTTTAACAAGTATTTTCAAGCTATATGCAGAGACATATTTTAACACAGGATGTATAGTGACAAATAAGATGTGATCTAGACTTTCTATAAAATATTTATAGCCTTAACCTTAATTTGCTTCATATTCTGTTATATAGTAGAAGGCCATGGGATGTTTCCTCTTTTATAGTACATATTCATTTGTCCATTAAGTAGTTTGTTTATATGTATTGAAGTAGTTTGTTTATATAACAAATGTTTAAATTCTAAGTACTTAGGTAAGAATTTCCAAGGTATAGTATTTCCTATTATGAAATATTTGTGCTTTGTGAATTCAGTCTATTTAGGCAGGGAATAAACGTGAAATGTGATAAATGTGAAAGGATAATGCAGAATGATATGATATGTTTGGATGGCAAGTGAAAAAGAATGCTTTTTAATATATAGGTAATTAGGGCTTAACTGTTGGTGAAGCAGTGTCTTATAGGATAAACAGTATGGGAAAGAAAGGAGCAGAAGTTTAGGGATATATTCCAGGACAGGTGAATACTATTTTTGAAGAGCATAAAGCAGTTCACCGAAACTGGAAACAAGGCTTCATGGGAAAAAGTAGGGGAAAAAAAACCTGTTAAGGGTACATAGATGCCTAGATTATAAATGTCAATGAATGGCTTACGTAGGAGTTCAATTGTATTAAATGAAGCCTATAGATATAGATTTGGAGTCACATATAGGGTTTGTATATTTTTAGAAGGAATTTTTAGAAGGAATTTAGATTGAATATGAGCAAATTATTTAATACAACTGAGAAGTATTATGTATGTAACTATTTTAGATTAGTATATTGTAGTCAAAATGAAAAAATCAATGTAATGTTTTTCTGTAGGTGAAGTCCCTGGACTCTATACTCTGGAAGAATTAGAGCCCTTGCTGTTGCCTCTTAAAGATCAAGCTTCACAGGATGGCTTTTTTGGGCCAATCTTCAATTACTTCACATACAGTAAGTGACATACAATTCATTAATTAAATTAAACTCTGATTGAGGTAAAATAAAAATCATTTTATACCTTTCTCTCTCTCTTTTTTCCCCTGGAACTTCCAAAAAGTAATAAATAGCCTGTAGGCCTGACTGTGACAAAAATACTTTAACAAAATGTACCAAACTGTAGTGATTAAAATGTAGTAATGTTCTTTAGAATATGAACTTTACTACCTTTTTTTCATGTGATAAATGTGTGCTACTCAGTATCTACTATCTTAAAAATTTATGGAGCTATTTAAATTATGTTGGTTTAAATTATTTTTTAAAACTGAATCATCTTTATTAATGCATTTATGTACACTATAGGAATTTAAAATTAAAATAAATTTTAAAGTGAGAGAATAATCACACCACTAAGGCATTACTATACTTATATTCTTCATGGATATCTTTCTTAGAATTCACACACAATGTATTTATATACATTTTTAACTATTATACTATATATTTCATAGTTCTTTTTAATAACCAGCTCTTAATATTCCATTTCAGGACAATTTAATTTCATAAAACTGAATCATGTATGGATTTTCTGTTCTAATATTATTGTAACTATTCATGTTTTTAATTTTCTTACATTTTTTAGGAATTCAGCAAAACTTGCATATTGTCTTGATAATGGATTCTGCTAATTTAAACTTCATAATAAACTGTGAAAGTAATCCAGCTTTACATAAGAAATGCCAGGTGTTATGGATGGAGGGTTGGTCTGATAGCAGTATGAAGAAAGTAAGTTTATATTTGAATATAAAAATCATAAAAACAAATTTTATATTTAAAGTCAGTTGATTTTTGCATCTCTTTTGTGTTATTTTTAACACTTAATTTTGGTGCTAAACATCTTTTTCCTGTTTGAAAAATACCTTGGCTATTTTTTTATTCTTACATGAAAGCTGGAGTATAGAATTTAAGTTGGAGATTATATTCTGAATTAAGGAGCATAGATAGTTATCATACTTTAAAATTTTATGCCTTCAATTTTCTAACCTATTATATTATCCAAGAATTGTAAAATAATAGTAATAATTTTCCAATTAAAATCTTGAAATCCCTTTTATAGCTTATAATTGCTATACTAAATATCTGAAGTAAGCTTAAAGTATGAATTCAATACTATTTAAGTATAAACCTCTTACTTTGTTTTATTTGAATAAATCATACTTTTCAACATTGTCTATTAAATGACACTCATATATCAACCTTCTTTCTTTATTTGTGATAGAAATACAGCCTAAAAGCTGTTATGATTCAGAGCAATGAGTATAATTTGAGGTTATAGAGAAAGCTTTACAGTAGAGACTACTTTATTTAGATTTCAGTAAGTAGATAAAAGTGTTTTAGTTTGAGAAGGCTCCAGAAATAGAGACATTCACTAGTAAAATATTATTCTTGGATGTGTAATATCTGTTGCTATTCTTTTTTTAATAGAATTCTTTATTGGTACATTTTACATACAGCTCACAATTACACTCAGCATTGGGGAATTTGTATCAGTATATGACATGAGTTAGTTCTCATTTTTACTCATATCCTTATCTACCCCACAACCCCCCACCCACTATATACATGTACTTTCTTTTTCTTTTCAAATCATTTTTATTCTGTCCCTTCATTACTTTCCCCTGCTACATTCCCTTTGACTATTTCCTATTTTACAAAAAAAAAAATACATTCTAGAACTCATTTACATCTACGGGTTCTCATACCAGAGAAAAGATATTGTATTTATCTATTTGTGAAAAAGCTTTTCAGGGTGGGGATTCTGTAGCAAGAACATGTCTGATGATTTTTAGCTTTGGCAAGAAACTACTTCACCTGGGACAGAGTGGCCAATGGGGAGATTAGAGGGAGTTGTGGTCAGAGGAACATGAGACTAGTTAAGGTCAGGTTTTGTAAGCCATTACAGTAGACCCTCCAGTTGTGACCAGCCAGCCTGACACACGAACAACTTGGGTTGCGACCAGAATGTTACTTTTAACTTAACAACCAGAGCCTTCAATTAGGACCCAAATGCTGGCCTCTTGTGCTTCCAGATGGTCTCAGATTCAGATTTAACCCTTAAGGAGTTCTGGAAGAAACAATACAACATCCTGTCCTAACGCTTAAGTGAGAAATTCTGGGCCCATGTCTCTAAGGAAACTGAGATCTGCCTATACACAGGAGACAGACTTTGAAGGCTGTGCAGTGGAGCCTGAGCCTTCAATTGACCATTTTGAGTTATGACCAGCACATCAGATTGAATTTAGTTCAGAAGTCAAGGACCCATTCCAGAACGAGTTTTACTTTTTTTTTTTTTTTTGAGACAAGGTCTCGCTGTGTAGTTCAGGCTGGCCCTGAACTCACTATGTAGCTCAGGTAAGCCTCCAACTCAGCAATCCTCCTGTCTGTGCCTCCTCAGTGCTGGGATTACAGGCGTGAGTCACCATGCCCGGCACAGTGGCATGTGGTATTGATGGCTGGTGGGCATGAGTCACCACGCCCAGCATTGTATGTGGTTACCAGGGATCGAACTCAGGACCTTGCGTTGCGAGGCAGGCACCAGAACCACTGAGTGAAATCTCCAGCCCGAGTTTTACTTTTAGTGAGTGCTTACTTTGAGCTTTTTTTTTTTTTTGCTTTTTGACACAGGGTCTCGCTTTGTAGTTCAGGCTGGCCCTGAGCTCATGCCACGAACTCAGCAGTCCCCTGTCTCTGCCTCCCGAGTGCTGGGATTACAGGCGTGAGCCACCACGTCCGGCATTGTGGTATGCAGCCAGCATTATATGTGGTTACCGGGGATTGAACTCAGGACCTTGCGCTTGCGAGGCAGGCGCCGGAACCACTGAGCTAACCCTCCAGCCCCTTTGAGCAAAAATGTTTTTACTCCTTTTTTTTTTAATTTGAGACAGGGTCTCTCTTTGTAGTTCAGGCTGTCCCTGAGCACACTATTGTGGCCCAGGCAAACCTCAAACTCAGCAATCCTTTTGCCTCTGCCGCTTGAGTGCTGGGATTACAGGTGTGAGCCACCATACCTGACACTGTGGTGTGTGGTACTGATTGCAGGTGGGCATGAGTCACCATGCCTGGTAGTGTTGTATGTGTTTACCAGGGATCAAACCAGGGACCTCATGCTTGCCAGGCAGGTGCTGGAACCACTGAGCTAAATCTCTGATCCCTTGACTCATTTTTTTAATGTAATTACTCTGGATTCAGGTTGAAAGTAGACTGGGAGGTAAGGAAAGAAGCAGTTAAAAAGAAGTATTGCAGTAATCCAGCCAAGGGAAAAGGATAGTGGTTTGAACTATAAATCTTTAGTGGTAAGGTGGTGGTAAGCAATGCTTTGATTCTGGATATGTTTTGTAGTGGAACAACAGGATATCCTGATAAATTGTCATAAAAATGAATCAAAGATGAACCTAAATCTTTTAGCTTTTGTGACCAGAAGGATGGAATGGCAATTAGCTGAGATGGGCAAACTAAGAGATGAGCATAATGAGAGGAACATATGAGGCTTTCAGGTTTAGGTGTGTAAAATGTGGTGCCATACATTCAAATAATGAAGTTCAGAAGGCATTTGGATATGTGGATCTGGGATTCCGGAAACAAGTATCCATAAAAAAAAAATTACCAGAATGGAGGATCATGAATTTGATTGAGCCTAGCCCAGGCAACCTAGTGACTTAGTGAGATCCTATCTCAAATATCAATCAATCAATCAATCAATCAATCATCAATCAATCAATCAGTAAATTAATAAATAAACTAGAGATATAACTCAATTCAAGCCTTGGGTTCAGTCTCTCATGCTATACATAAATAAATGAATATATGGACAACTCTTTTGAAGACCCTCCCTCCCTTCCTCCCTCCCTCTCTCTCTCTTTTTTCTTTCTTTCTTTCTGGATAGATGTCTGTAGATCTGGAAAAAGATGAGGCATTGGGAAATTTTGGATACTCTTCTGCTTCCTCAGTGAAATCAGAAATAAAGTTACCAGTTTAGAGAAATGATAAAGGAGGTTTTTGAAGCTTGAGGAGATATAAGAAGATAAATATGCAAAATCATTTGTGAGAGTAAAAGAATAAAAAGGGCTAGGAGGAGAGAGAGTATGATAGGCAGGTAAAATGAAAATTCACTTGAGATTAGTAATCCTGAAGTGCAGTTGAGAACAGTCAGCATGGCTGTGTGTTTCTTTGCTTGAACTATATGTGTATTCAAGGATGCAAACTTGGTCTAAGTGGTGACTTGAACTTGGCTGAACCTGGCATTTAGCTACTTGGATAATATGATATTGCAAATGAAAGACAAGAGAGTTGAGAATTAAAATGTAATTATGATGATATAAATAAAAATGTAATTTACCATGGAATGTAAATTGGTAAGGAAGTGTATTAGGATAGGAAAAGGGTAGATGATAATTGAAAGGTTGTTGAATTAAAGGTGACTGTGTCATTGGAGTGTGGAGCTTGTTGATGTTACAGGGAGTAAGCTGGGGAGACAGTGTATGTGGTGAAAATGAAATATTCAAAAGTAAGATTATGAAAGGATTTTGTTATTGTTAATGATGAGATAGATCTGAGGATATAACTAAAAGTGAGAGCAGCTAAGAGATATTAGGAAGAGAGAGGTTTAAGGAATTGAGAATTGTTGGATTATTGCTAACGAATATTGATATCATTAAGAAAAAAGATGGGAATTATTTTGGAGGCAGTGACAATGAAACAAAAGATAAAATATTTTTAGTTCTGAAGAATCATTAGACTGGTTAATGCCTGGAACGAGGGGGTGGGTCAATGATTTCTGTAGTTTGATAATATGGGAATTTAGTGAGTTTAGTAAGGATGATCCTGAAAAAAATTGAAGTATAGGAGGACAATGCCTTACCTTGCATGCTTTACTTCAAGGACATGATGTTATATGCAATGCTTAGATGACAGAGGATTCATGTGGCTGCTGCATAGAGCACACAAAATATTGCCTGTGAGATATATAATTAAAACCCAGGTTGGCAATTGATGAAGGAAGCCATTAAGCACTATAACTTTGAATCTTATTGATTAAGGAAGTGAAAAGTTATTTTAAAGGGTGTCATATGATCCAATCAATTTTGATATGATAATATAATAATTAAGAATAACGTCAATTAATAAAGCTAATATACTGATACAACTTTTTGTAAAGCATCATTTAATCTCAAGGGAAAATGGAGGCAAAGGGGAAATGCTGGTTAAATTTTGCTAATGTAATTAGGAATGTTATTTTTAAAAAGTGAGTTTCCAAAGAAACAAATTTATACTGACTTAAAAATGACAATTTAAAATATTGTCATAAAAGGTTATAGTTTTGTCAGTGAAGGTTATAAAGAAAAAAAAATCCTCTGGCTTAAGAGCAATGATACCTTTAAAATTCTACATATGTTAAGGGATCTTTTGGCTTCTCTTCTGCCTAAGTAATATTAATAAATTACTTTTTCAGGATTTCCTAGATTATTTGTATACCCTCTTAATGTTTGCAGTAGCAATGAAAGAAAATGAAGTTATTTGGGTTAATTTTAGTTTTTCTCCAGAAAACTTTTTTTTGTATCACCATTTAGTATTCTTATAAAGTTACCATGTTTTCTTTAATAATTGGATAGCTGTTTACAAGACATTATTTGCTTATTATCATGACAAAAATTTAAATATAGCTGGAAAATTTATAGTTAACTATAAAATTATGAACTATCACTTATGAAATTATTTTCATTTAGTTATTTCTTGTTTTAAAAGCTAAGAATCTTTGTTTCCCTGCTCTGCCCTTAAAGTATTTTGTTCAGTGCTGGACGTGGTGGCTCATGCCTGTATTCCCAGCACTTGGGAGGCAGAGGCAGGAGGATTGCTGAGTTCCGGGCTTGCCTGAGCTACATACTGAGCTCAGTCAGCTTGAACTACAAAGTGAGACCCTATTTCAAAAAAAAAAGTATTCAATGTTAAATGAAACATTTTGTGAACCATTATCATAAGTGATATATGCTACTTAATCCAAAATGTAATATCTTACATTTCATATCATCTAATAATTTTAATTGAGATTTTGAGTTTTTTTCTTTGTGCCATTAATTTGCAATCAATTGATGATTACCAACCATGTAATCAAATGTCTGGTAAATAATATCTTTTAAATACTGATATACTTTTTTCTCTTAGTCTTGAAAGAAGAAAAGTACAGTTGATACTATTTTTTTGTTGTTGAACATTTTTAACACTTGATATTGCATGTATTTGAACATTTTAATATGGATTTGAGTTTTAATTTTTTCTTTGATTATCTTGGGATTAAATGCAGGTCTTCATGCATGATAGACATTATTGGACTAAGCTGTACCTTTAACCCTGATTTGAGTTTTAAAGAAATGTTCTATGTGTTATAGATACCTGAAATGTTATTCAGTGGAACAGATGGCAAAGAAAAATGTAGTGACAAAAAAAGAAAAGAACAGAAAAAAAATTCAGGTAGTATTTTGATGAAGTCAATTTTATCTGATTTCTATTGTGAAATAATTACCATTTTCTAATGTTATAATGAGTAAGTATAAGGCTTACGTGTCTTTAAATTTTGAACCCCTGTTTATTTTATTTTATTTTACTTATTTTTTATTTTTTTGAGACAGCGTCTCTCTTTGTTGTTCAGGCTGGCCCTGAGCTCACTATGTAGCCCAGGCAAGCCTTGGACTCAGCAATCTTGTGGCCTCTGCTTTTCGAGTGCTGGGATTATAGGCATGAGCCACCACACCTGGCATTGTGGTATGTGCTACTGATTGCTGGTGGGCATGAGTCACCATCCCCAATATTACTTTATGTGGTTACCAGAGATCAAACCGGGGACCTTGCGCTTGCTAGGCAGGTGCTGGAACTACTCAGCTAAATCTCCAGCCCACCCCTATTTATTTTTAAGTTAATGTGTATGTTAGTTAATGTACAATACAACTGAATATTTGAGTATCATTTGAGTTTAAGAAATTAAAATTTTTTATTGAGTGATATAAAAGTCCTGATTTTATTGTTAGAGTATTTGTCTAGCAGCCTAGGTTTTTCATATTAGCTCATCACTTAGATATATCATAGAACTTATTACACATACAGAAAAGTTTTATATATTCTGAGTATAGATATATTTTAACTGTAGCATTCTCATTTTATCCATCTTCAATTTAATTTTAAATATGGTAGCTATATTTCTTTTATTGCATTGTATATTGTGTATCTGACCATCTAATCATCAAATATTTATTAACCTTGTTTTATCCTGGGGGTAGGGCTGCATACCAGAGATGTCTTGTTAGGTCATAGATTATGAATAACAAGAATTACATACAGAATTACTTACAGCTCTAATATAGCAATAAATAAGTGTTGGAAGAAGTTTCTATGTAGTGGATTTGAAACTTCTAACTGGCAGGTAATATAGGGCATAGACATTTCCTAGATGGGAAGATTGGGAAAGAAATTGTGGTCAGATGGAGTAGCATGGCAAAAGCTTAAAGTAATATAGGCCTTTTAAAGGAACTGTAAATAGCCTCAAGGGCTGAAACACAGATTGTATAAATGGTAGAGTACTAAATGGAGAGGAAAAGATTGTCAGGATCAGGAAATGAAAAATTTTCCACATTTTGCTGAGTTTGGAACCTAATTTGTGTGTGATCTAAAGTAATTGGGATATTTGGATAGGAATGTAAGAAGAGTCCTGTTTTAGAAATAGCAATCTCTGGATTTACCCTTTTCTTCAGTTATTGTAAAATAGATTGGTTTAGGGAGAGATTGAAGGCAGTTAGATCATTTTGAAAGTCCACTGCAGGAATGAAAGCCTGAATCCAAGAAAAGGAAAGGTGAGGAAAGAGTGGATTGAGGGACGTTAGGAGGTAATCTAAACGGGACTGAATGTGTAATGGCTGTTATGTCTCAGAGGATTCTGGCTTGAGAATTTCATTAGAAGCTGATTTCACTCATTGCACTAGGATATTGCAGGAAATAGAGTCACTGAGAGGTAATGTGTTTGATCATGGGTATAATGAATCTAATGTGAACTTATTCTTAACATTGTGGTTTAAAAAATCTTGTTTTCCTTTGTATCAAATCAGAGTGGGGAGGTATTTGGTTTGGTGTCTATTTATTCAAATACTTTTTTTTAAAGCTAATGTATCGATTATATGCATTTTGTAGTCTCAATTTATGTTATGCTAACAGATCCTTTTGTTAATAAAAGTGTTCAGGAGAAATATAAACAGTGGAAGGATGGAGTTTGCTTAATTTAGTTCATACAGAATTCTTAAGGAAAATAGCTATGAATAAATGCTTAGGAATGCCTATGAATTTCAATGTAAAGATATAAATGAAATGGAAATAGCTAATATGAAATATAATTAAGATTATTTTATAATTGTTAATGTATAATCATGTGTCATTTTTATCTCCCACTGTTTTCTAGTTGATCCTGACTTCCTAAAATCATTTTTATTAATCCATGAATCTTGTAAAGCATATGGTGCTACACCAAGCCGATATATGACCTTTTTACATGTGTATTCTGCTATTAGTAGCAGCAAGAAAAATGAATTATTAAAAAGGCAAAGTCATTTGCAGGTATAATGTTGATAATCTTAAATGCTTTTATCTATGCTGTTATTTTAATTTTAAAATTATTTTATCTTGATTATTTTGTTTATTGGAAATAAGGGCTGTAAATCATAGGATTTTGTTAATTGTGGTATATATTAATATAAGTAAATAATATGCTATATTAAAAGCTTTGGGAAACAGTTCTACTTCCCTACTTTTATTGTACAATAGACTATAGAGGTTGTTTGTAGTTTTTTTTTTTTTTTTTTTTTTGAGACAGGGTCTCGCTTTGTAGTTCAGGCTGGCCCTGAGCTCACTATGGTGTCCAGGCAAGCCACCGCGAACTCAGCAATCCTCCTGTCTCTGCCTCCCGAGTGCTGGGATGACAGGCGTGAGCCACCACGTCCGGCATTAGGTTGTATGTAGTTTTTAAAAAATTATTTATTGGTACAATTTATATACATCTCACAATCACACATAACATCAGGGAATTTGTACCAACATACGACACAAGTTAATTCTCATTTTTACCCATATCCCTACCCACCCACACCTCTCCACCCCCTATATGCATGCTCTTTTATTTTCTTTCAGAATCATATTTATTCCTTCCCCTCATTACATTCCCATACCAAATTTCCTTTGGAAACTTCCCATTCTACAAAAACTGTCATACTTTCTAGAGCTCATTTGCATCTACCGGTGCTCATATCAAAGAAAAGATGTGGTATTTGCTATCTGTGATCTATTTATTTCACTTACTACTGTGTCCTCCAGGTGTATCCATTTGTGTTTGTAGTTTTTAAATTCAATAATCAGTCTCTTTTTTACCACATAGTATTATATGCTTTTGATAGGTTATATTCTTATGAATTTTTCATTTAAAAACATTCTTAGAAATTGAGAAATCCCTATACAGTTTATTAAAAAACTTAATTGCTGAGAAGGTGGTACATGTCTGTAATCTTATATCTCAGGGAATCTGAGACAAGAGGATTGCAAGTTAGCATCAGCTTGAGTAATTTGTGACTTAACAAGATCCTCTCGTTTAAAATAAAAAAAGGCATAATCTTAGCTGCTATAAAATTGAAAATATATTTTAAAATACATTTAAAATTATTATATTTGAGGTTAAAATTGTATTTTATGAAGTAGTGCTCTTATCCATGTCTTTTAACTTCATAGCTTTTGATCAGTATTTTTTCTATATTTTGCTAAATATGGTTTGCTAACTTAAATGTGATATTAGAATGCCAGCTTCTGAAATTGTTAGCATTTCCTTGTTAGGATCATAACCTAGACTCCATCTTAATTGACATAATCCTTGTTTTCTTTGTCTCTGTGATTCACTTTCATTTATTTTAAACTGCTAACTATACATGAGTTTGGGAGTTCACTTCCTGATTTCATCCTGGATGGTGTTTTGGATAAATTATTTAAACTTGCTATATTTCAGTTTGAGTAAATGATAGCTGTGTATGTGATGGTATTAGATGAAATTCTTACGTGAAGAACCTGAGTCGATAGCTCTTTTATGTTAGGTACTCAGTAAAAGTGGTTACATTCCTCTTAACCCATGATCCTTTCTCCAAATCTTCTAATTTGTTAAGTGAAAATTCTAGCTTACACTA
Source organism: Thryonomys swinderianus (assembly GCA_004025085.1). Classification (NCBI taxonomy): domain Eukaryota; kingdom Metazoa; phylum Chordata; class Mammalia; order Rodentia; family Thryonomyidae; genus Thryonomys; species Thryonomys swinderianus. The sequence continues at coordinate 15,128 of PVIC010016729.1, read as the reverse complement.
AGGACAGGGCCACGTGTCTACCCAAAGAGAGCTGAGGTGGTATTTTGAATGTTACTCCATGAGAAGCATCAAGGAGGCAAAAAAACCCAATTTATGTTCACCATAAATGAGTGACTTGAGAGTCTTTCCCTCAAAAAGACTAAAAGTTGAAAAAATTTTACTGTTTTTAAATTTTCTTTTCTATCTAATGAATTGAATAAAAAGTGTTTAATCCAATGTGTAAGCTGTCAAATAGTGTGGTAAACATGTAGCTTTTACCATGATGCTATAAAATTTGTCTTTCTTAAAATCTCTGTGGAATCTTTTACTGCATTTAAGCCAAGTTGTGTGTGTGTGTGTGTGTATGAGTCCCAGTAAGGGGATTGAACTCAGTGCCTTGTGCTTGTGAAGTTGCCACATGCCACTGAGCTAAATCCCCGGCCCTTTTACTACATCTTAAATGGTGTAACATTTAATTGTATATTAGAAACAGCAACCAAAAAACCTTATATCTACTTGCCACTGTTGTGTATGTTCCTGACTATATGTTCGCTTGACTCTTTATTATAAGTCTGCATTTACTATGTGTATGTAAAGTTAAGTTTTGTGTCGCTGATCAGTATTTGTTGATGTAGGCTGGTGTATCCAAACTAAATGAAGCTAAGGCTCTTGTGGATGAACTGAACAGAAGAGCAGGAGAACAAAGTATGTTACTTAAAACTAAGCAGGATGAAGCAGATGCTGCCCTTCAAGAGATTACAGTATCAATGCAGGTAATGTTTACAGTGAGTGAAAAAATGCAAAAAGAAAATTTATCTCTAATAGTATTAAAAATAACATTTTTTATATGGATTTAAAAATGTCCATCTGTATTGAGTCAGATTAATAGTATTTATTTAAACTTTTGTGGAAGAGCATGGTGTCTTTTTACATTATTTACAGTCATAATTAATTTTCTCAAATTGCCCATTTATGTTTAAATTTTTCATATTTTAAATTGGTATGTATCTGTCTATAATTGATATTATTTGTGTTTGGCCAGTAAAGTTGCTATTTATCTTAAAAGTTCTCTCCTTCATTCTTTGTAATTTTCCTAATACTCTCAAGATTTATAGAATAATTTATTATTGCATTAGAGTGTTAATAATATTTTAATTCGGGGTCCTTTTAGTCATTACCTTAAAAAATAAATTTTTTTTTTTGAGACAGGGTCTCACTTTGTAGTTCAGGCTGGCCCTGAGCTCACTGTGTAGTCCAGCAAGCCTCGAACTCAGCAGTCCTCCTGCCTCTTCCTCCTGAGTGCTGGGATTACAGGTGTCAGCTACCATGCCCAGCTAAGAAATTTTTTTTTGTGGTGGTGGTTGGGATCATACACAGAGCCTGGTACATGTTATGCAACAGCGCTACCACTGAGCTACTTCCTCACCCTAGTCATTGCTTTTTTTTCATTTAACGTTTTCGAAGGAGATTTCAGGTTCTCCCTTAAGTATTCTTTTATGTGTACATCCTCTCTCAGGATGTTTTCATCCTATGATATCACTATATGTAACCATTACCAAATCTTTTTCTTCCTTTATGCCAAACCTCTTTTTTTTTTTTTTTTGAGACAGGGTCTCGCTTTGTAGTTCAGGCTAGTGCTGAGCTCACTATGTAGCCCAGGCAAGCCTTGAACTCAGCAATCCTCCTGTCTCTGCCTCCCGAGTGCTGGGATTACAGGTGTGAGCCACCACGCCCGGCACTGCCAAACCTCTTTTTAAAAAAATTTTATATATTTTTTTGAAACAGGGTTTGCCTATATAGCTTTTGCTGGCCTTGTCTGTGTAGTCCAGGCTTGCCTTGAGCTCAAATACCCCTTTGCTTCTGCCTCACAAATGCTGAGATTATATATAGTTGTATGCCACTGCTTCAGGCTTCACAATCCCTTCTTTGACTTTCAAATTGATGTATTCAGTTATCAGTTGAACATGTCCTTTTAGAGTCCAGTGGGTAATACAGTTTGGAATGAGGTTGAAACTGAACTTTTGATTTTCTTTCTTTGTATTTTCTTTTCAGGTTGTGGTAGTAGTACATTATAGTTAATTATTCAAAGTAGAATTATACATTGTAGTATACTTCTGTTTTGTCATTTCTTACATATAATTAGTCATTAAATTTGGTCAGTTTTATCTCCTTCAATATGTCTCAAATACAATTATCTCATCCATGTTAGTAAATGTTACCTTGTCACTAGTTTCTAGTCTAATGCCTCTTCTACTAAAGTTCACTTTAATCCTTATGAGACTAATGTACATATCTCAGTTGATAAATAAATAGCATAAATCATAAAAATATCAAACTTGGACGACCTAGAATTTCAAGACTCATTAGAAAGCTACAGTCATTAGGATAGTATGACTTTTGTATAATGTCAGGCATAGAGACCACTGGAATACTAATGGAGTCTAGAAGAAAACCTACATATGCAAGTTCAATTAATTTTATACATAAGTGACAATTGGTAAAAGAACCATTTTTCAAAAATGATGCTAGACATTTGGATATCTAGAAAAGATCCTCAGAGTTTTGTCTTGAGATTTATAAAAATTTTACTTGTATGAAGTTTCACTGTATGGATTATAGATCTAATTGTACAACTTGAAATTACAAAGCTTTGGAATAAAACATTAGAGAAACTCTTCTTGAGATTGACTGAGGTAAATATTTTTTACATGTGAAACTGAACTAAGAAAAGAAAAAAAACAGATTTCATTAAAATTAAACATTAGCCTTTTATGGCGGCCCACACATATGTAACCTCAGCTACACAAGCAGATTGCTCTTTGTTAGCCTGAGGATAGAGGGGCAACTTAGTGAGACTGTGTTTTCAAAAAACTTCAAAAAACAACTTTCCCACCCAAGAAATCCTCCAAAACCCAAAAGCCTGAAAACAAAAACAAATAAAAACCCACTGAAGATGTAGCTTAGCATTTCCTAGGTTCAATCCCCAGTAATACAAAAAATAAAAAATAATAAAAAATAAAATTTACACTCAAATTCATAAATGAAGAGACAAGCCACAGAGAAAATATTTATAGTTTTTATAATATATATAATAAAAGACATATCTAGAACATATGAGGTATGACAACTCAGTAGTAATAAATGAAAATCCATTTTTGCATTGGGCAGAAGATTAGAATAGACTATTTGTTCATAGAAGATAAAAGAAGGCCAATAACATGAAAATACGTCAACATTATTAGTCATCAAGGAAAGGTAAGGTAAAACCCAACGAGATGCCCCAGTGAGCAGGGTGGAGTTGGAAGACTGAAACTGTGAAGTGGTGGTAAACATGTGAAGTACCTGGAACTCTCATAATTGCTGGAGAACATGCAAAATGGCACAGCCTCTTTTCAAAAGTATGAGACTTTTTATACAGTTAAATGTAAATTTATCATATCATCCAGAATTCCACTTTTAGGTTGTTAGCTAAGAGAAAGAAAAAACATATAATCTTAGAACCTTTATGCTAAGTGAAGAAAATCAGATGAAAAAGACCACATATTATATAATTTCCTTTGTATGAAATTATGGAAACACCTAGACTGTAATAGTAGGAACCAGATTCATGGGTATTTGACCTGGTAAGTAATACATAAGACTTGTAAATGGAATTTGCATACTATAAAACTTTAGCATAATTTTTCTTGTAGCATTTTTGGGCCAAACCAATATAAATGTTTAAAGTAGCCAGTGATTTTCATTGTTAAGAAAATCTACTCTTGGCCGGAGGGTTAGCTCAGTGGTTCCAGCGCCTGCCTCGCAAGCACAAGGTCCTGAGTTCGATCCCTGGTAACTACAAACAATGCTGGGCGTGGTGACTCACGCCCACCAGCCATCAATACCACATCCCACAGTGCTGGGCGTGGTGGCTCACGCCTGTAATCCCAGCACTCCGGAGGCAGAGACAGGAGGATTGCTGAGTTCCAGGCTTGCCTGGGCTACATAATGAGCTCAGGGCCAGCCTGAACTACAAAGCTAGACCCTGTCAAAAAAAAAAAAAGATTGGACTGTTGACAAATTTATATTTATAAAAGGAAAATACTCAACACTTTGTGTGCCCAGTAGTGTCAGACTAATAATAACATTTAGTATGTGTTACTCTTTTTTCTGGGTTGTTTTAAGAAGGGATATTCCAAAGACAATAACTAATTGTATTATCTTGGAAAGACCCAGAAAAAGTGTAACTATATGTCTCATAAGTTAATAATTTTTCTTGATCATATAGCAGATAGATCTGTTTGATACTTTCTAAAAAGTACTATGTGGAAAAACAGCCTGAATACCAAACTACAGCCTTTGAAGTTTGTAACTTTGTTTTTTGCAAAACAAAAATACAGATTAAATGCTTTTAAAAACTCAGAATGCGTTTTTCTCATTGGAAAGAAGGATAATAAAAGGGACACATGAGCCAGGTCTAAAAGAAATGTGGATATCGAGACTGAGGAGAGGTTAACAGAGATACAATGGTCGAAATGCTTGTGAAATGAGCTGATATGTAAGGTACTGGAAGTAAGAATGGGTTATATAGAAAAGTTAGTTGGGTCAGTGATTCTTGGAAATATGTGGTTTAAAGATTCATGTCCTTTGGCTGTACTCAGATCAAGTATATCGGTATCTTTGTTAGTAGGACTTTAAATTCCCTGAGGGACTACAGCATGGCTGAGATAACTGTTGTAAGCACTTTTGAAAGGTTTCAGTTAGCATAAAGGAACAATCAAATACATTTATACTATACAAACATTTGCATGCATGTGGGATGTAACACTGCCTTTTCCTTCAGGAGTAAAGGCTTCATATGATGTTAATATATACTTTAATGTTTGACGCTTCACTCATTTTTCCTAGATATTTGCCAACATATTGTTAATGTTTCATGATTTCAATTAATTTATGTCAAAAAAGTGTGGAAATAATAATTTAGGTAGTCTGAATAATAATATCAGGCAGTCTGCAAAAAGTTTTAGTCTCTGTTATATTTGAATAATTAAAGGCTTTTATTGTTCCTGATTGTTTCAAAACATAAATCTATTACAATCATTTTTAAAAATACACATTTTTTGATTTGTCTATGTTTTATATGACAGCATTTATTGCTTTGTTAGGTGGACAAAATTAAAACAAGAAAAGAACACTTTTCTAATAAAATAGAATTAAATATATTATTGGTTTCTAGTACTTTAGAAATTCATAGTATAGCTTCAAAATTTATATTAGAAAAATTTAATAGAAAATGTTATTTTAAACATAACATTTTTGGTATGATGCGTTTGAATGTTAAGTGAATGAAAATTTTTGAAATGTCACTTAAACATTCCTATAGGATGCAAGTGAGCAAAAGACAGAACTTGAGAGACTGAAGCATAAAATAGCAGAAGAAGCTGAGAAAATTGAAGAAAGAAAAAATAAAATTGATGATGAGTTAAAAGAAGTACAGGTAAGATAAAAAAATAGTAAGATTCTTTATTGTTTTGACTGCCAGTTACATATAGGAGTTTAAACATTACTTGTAGCTCGTTATTTTTTTAAAGTATTATTAAAGGTGAGTTTCAACCAGAATATTACTTACAAGAAGAAAAGCAAGAAAGAAAACTTGCCAAAAAGGAAGTTAATTAACTGATAGTAATTAAAAATTTTTGGTTTTTTATGGAAGTTATTGTTTGTTACAGATATATGTGTTACAGATTTAAAAAAAAGACAAACTGTTAAGCTATTAAGCTTTTTTTCTTCAGATTTTAATTTGAAATTTCCATTAAGTAGTAAAATATAAAATGCCTATTAAAAAGAGCAGATTGAGCTGGGCATGGTGGCACATACCTGTGATATCAGCACTTCTATGGAGGCAGAAGAATAATCAGGAGTTCAAGGCCAGCCTAGCCTATATAGTGAGTTTGAGGGCAGCCTGAACTAAAAGTAAGACCCCTGTATCAAAAAAAAGCAAACTATTTTAAGACATAAGATTGTCATATTGCAGTTTTACTGGCAAGAAGCCTTATTTGGTCAATTTGAGCATTTTGGTTTTTGAAAACACAAAAATAAGTAACTACAGTTATTTGAATAAAATGGCGCTATTACATTTTTTATAGAATTATTGATTTTTAAAAAATATATAATTTGAAGCTAAAGTGACCTTCTTCTGTTTCAGCCTTTAGTTAATGAAGCTAAACTTGCAGTGGGAAACATTAAGCCAGAATCTCTTTCAGAAATTCGCTCACTACGAATGCCACCTGATATCATCCGAGACATTCTGGAAGGGGTTTTAAGGTTGATGGGCATTTTTGATACTTCTTGGGTGAGCATGAAAAGGCAAGTTTTTTGAATTTGTAAGAAATATTGCTTCAGCAAAGAAATGTACCTTCTTTTTTATAGTTTTTAATATTTGTTTTATTACTATTTCTCAAATTGACCTTTATTTTAATACATAGTTATACATGTTGACCTAAAATTTCAAGATATGCTGTATAATCATATATAAAGATATACGTATTTGTTTTCCATAAGTGATTGTTATATAAGTACTAACCGATTGCGTCACTGGAGCTCCAACATAAGTGATTGTTAAAAGTGTCAAAGGAGGGAAAGAATGCCTAAGAATCTTTGAAACTGTCTCATTGAATGTAATAGTTTATTTGATCCTTCCATAGTAAGAGCACTGTGATTTTAATGGAATTTACTGTTAAATAAAATGTAGACACTACTGTCCCAGAGTCTCATGCTTTTGGGAGTGAGGTCAGAAGAAAAAGGAGGAAGAACAGAGAGTAGGAAAGGAAGGAAGCTGAGGAAGAAAAGGAGAGAAAGAAGGAAAGAGGCAGACACAGAGAGAAAATGGTTAAACCATAAATAACATTAATGATGTAAACTAGAAAATGTTGAGCATTAACTCATTTAGTTTCAGGTTTCTTATTTTAATATTGGCATTATGGTCTGTGCTGATAGTGAATTCTGTATTGGGATTTAAGTTGATGGTATGGAGTGTTTTTTAATCTGGTGATAGGAAAGGAGATTTAAGATGAAGAAATACTTTAAAATACCTTTAAAAACTCAGAAAGTAGTTTTTTTGTACTTTTTTTTTTTGAGACAGGGTCTCGCTTTGTAGTTCAGGATGGCCCTGAACTCACTATGTAGCCCAGGCAAGCCTCAAACTCAGCAATCCTCCTGCCTCTGCCTCCCGAGTACTGGGATTACAGGTGTGAGCCACCACGCCCAGTACTGTGGATGTGGTATTGATTGCTGGTGGGTGTGAGTCACCATGCCCCATATTGTTGTATGTGGCTACCCAGTATTGAACCAGGGACCTTGCATTTGCTAGGCAGACGCTGGAACCACTGAGCTAAATCTCCTTGCCACAAAGTCTTTTTTATGTTCTAGGTCATATTAGTATCCACTGTATCATAAGGCTATGAGTGGAAGAGTAACACTGGTTCTAACATTTCACTTCTTGTTTTACTCTTCAAGCGTGTTTTTATATTAGATATTATATCTTTCTAAAGTTGTTTTTCTTGTCTATAAATGGTAGCTACTAGAAAGTTAAATTTTAGTACTCTATTATGTTGTTAACTAATGCAGTATATTAAAAATATTACGTACCTCAGTTTGCTAAATTAATTTTTTCAAGAAATATTAACTTCTATTTGACCTCCTTTGAATTTAATATGCTTTAATTTTAGTTTCCTTGCTAAAAGAGGTGTGAGAGAAGACATTGCAACCTTTGATGCACGAAATATTACAAAGGAAATAAGAGAGAGCGTTGAAGAACTTCTTATTAAAAATAAAGGTTCTTTTGATCCGAAGGTAATTTTTAAAAGTTATACTGTTTCCTTTTCTATATATTCTATTTTTAATACATGATGCCTAGTCATTATCAGTTATTAAAATCACCTAATATTTCCACCAAAAAAACCCTATTAATTTAATATTGGAAAACTTTCATGAGCAGAATTAAGTAAGCTACAATCCAGGTAACAGAAGGTGGTTTATTATCTTAAGTGATATTTTTGAATCTTAATATGTATCTTCTGTCAATAGTAAATCCCTAGTTTATCATTTTTTTAACTTGCAACTTTTTCTTATCTACCTGTCATATAATAGATACACAGATCATCTGTTAAGATAATTGTATCAAATTTTAATGTTTAGTTTTTAATTCCATGATATTTTGTATTTTATTCAGAATGTTATCTATACCCCTTTTGAAACCAGTAACAATGATTTCAAAATTGCTCTTAGCTAATAAAAACTTGTTACATGCATAGAAGAAAAGGAATTGATTCTTGAACATTGGTACAGATGGTACATATTTTCATGATAAATGGGATTAATAGAATAGTTATGTTGGTAAAATATCTTTATGTTAAAGATTCTGTGTTCAAAAGATTTGTTTTTAAGCTAAAAGTAGGAGTTCATGTATATTTCTCTTAGAATAATAATTCATTATATTTTTATAAACCAAAAAAATCATTATTTGGGTTATGGTTTTCAGTAAAGGCCTAAATAAAATATATTAACTTTGTATTTGTTTGAAATTAAGCCAGGATGTTGATTAATTTCTTTTGAATTTTTTAGAATGCAAAGCGTGCGAGTACTGCAGCTGCACCTTTGGCTGCCTGGGTTAAAGCCAATGTACAGTATTCCCATGTCTTGGAACGAATTCAGCCTTTGGAAACTGAACAGGCAGGATTACAGTTGTAAGTAAAATATAAAATATAAACAATTGTAATATTTTTATCACTGTGATGAGTTTATCATTTTACAGTATGTTTTCTACCTAAAAGACAGTTGGTACTATTAAAACTTAAAGTGACATAAATTAAAAATTAAACATGCAAAAATGAAAGCAATCATAAGGAGATGGATGAAAGGGCCAATTTATTTATTCCTCTATACTATGTCATTGGAAGCCTAACTTTAATAAAGATAGAGTTTTACTAAGAAGAAATAGTAAAATACAAAATGAAGATTTTGGAATTTAAGGCTTTTGTGTTTATTTTCACTATTATACTTTAGAAATACTTAAGATATATTTTAGTAGATGAAAGGGTAAAGAAAATGTGGTGTTTATACACAATGGAGTAATACTCTGCTATAAGAAAGGTATTCTAGAATACTATTCCAGGTTTGTTAAAGTTCTATTTTCCAAAGTTCTATTTTTTTGAATTTTATTAATTTTTTTAAAAGCAACACCACTTTTTTTTTCTTGCATGAAATATCTTCCTTATCTCTCTCAGGGTATTATAGAATTTAAACAATATACTTTTGCTCCTGACTTTAATAATTCCTTGTGTATTTCTGTCTGTATTCGCTTGCTTTGTTTTCTTTACAGTTAGTGAGCTTTCTTGACACTCTGACTTTTGGCTGGTAGGAAATAATTAGAAACTATTGGAACTCTGACTAGAAGCTCTGAGTGTGAGCTTTCGGCTCCTTGCTTGTTGAACTGAAGTATAGGTTCCCAAATAGGGGCAACCTCTCCATATTTTGGGATAGTTTGTAGAGGTGGCCTCAATCATTTTGCTTTAAAAGAATTCTCAAATCTACGTGTATGATATGTGTAGAGGTGGATGAAGTTGGGTGGAGTATATGCTGTATTTTGTGAATTCTGGGTTGGCCTAAGAGCAACGTCTGCTTTCCAATGGGAAAGGGTGTTTGAAATTAAATACTTTGTAATTCTAACTATTAAACAGATCTCTGTATATGACTTTTTGGTTACCTTCAGAGATACTTGTTTACATTTTTTAAACATTTTGGAATTCTTTTAGTACCTCTTCCTGTAGGCATTCAGCTTTTGTTTTCTTTCTGTTCTAATATGTAAGTTATTACTTTTCAAAATTTTATTGAAATTTTCACTTTGCTATAACTTCTTCTTTTGTTCTTATTATAAATTTCATTTGCTTGATTTATTTTAATACAATTTTAGAAAGGAAAGAGTGTAAATAAATGTGTCTAGTTTGCCATTTTTTTCTGGAAGTCTACATGCAGAAATTTGTAAAACTAAGGATTCCTGCCAGGCGTGGTGGCTCACGCCTATAATCCCAGCACTCCGGAGGCAGAGACAGGAGGATTGCTGAGTTTGAGGCTTGCCTGGGTTACATAGTGAGCTCAGGGCCAGCCTGAACTACAAAGCGAGACCCTGTCTCAAACCAAACCAAACTAAACCAAAACAAACAAAACAAAACAAAAAACTATGGATTCCTACTTAGGCTGAAGTGTACACTTTTGATTTTATCACTGATTCTCTAATAAAATTTCAAGAAAAGCTTATAGTTTTGAACTATTGATAGTTTTCATTGTTATGTGTTTTCTATAAAATAGTCTTAAAAATAGAATGACTTTTATAATACTGAATTGTATCTTAGGAATTTGAAGAAAACTGAAGACAGAAAAAGGAAACTTGAAGAGCTTCTTAATTCTGTTGGGCAAAAGGTTTCTGAACTTAAAGAGAAGTAAGTTAAGTTTGAAATGTAATTTGGATATTTTAAACATATATCCCAACTGATTAATTTTGAAACCTTAGTTATACTTAATATTTCACTTTTTTGATATATCATTGTAAAGTTCAGAAGCATATAGAATAACATAGCAAGTATTATTTTGTATTAAAATATTTAATAAGAATAAATGTTTTCTCCAGCTACAGGCCACTGTTACATATATTCCTGAGGAGTGGGGAAAATATTGAGTAAGAGGAATAGATTTTTTTTTTTTTGAGACAGGGTCTCGCTTTGTAGTTCAGGCTGGCCCTGAGTTCACTATGTAGCCCAGGCAAGCCTCGAACTCAGCAGTCCTCCTGCCTCTGCCTCCCGAGTGCTGGGATTACAGGTGTGAGCCACTACGCCTGGCACTGTGGCATGTGGTATTGATTGCTAGTGGGCGTGAGTCTCCATGCCCAGCATTGTATGTGGTTACCGGGGATCGAATTTAGGACCTTGTACTTGCGAGGCAGGTGCCAGAACCACTGAGCTAACCTTCTGGCCTGAGGAATAGATTTTAATGAGTTAGTGCTGAGAGTGTTTACATTTGACATTCCATTTTCTTTTTATTTTGATTTGAACATTTTGCATTCCTTTTATATTAGATGATGCTATTGCCACCTATTCTCAAAGGTATATTGTGATGTTGAAAAATTTCTATACTTTTATTTTTCTGCTTAGCCTTGAAAAAAGTTTTCATGCCAATATTATATTCAAGTTCAAAAATAATTTGTGAAGATTATTAACATTAAAGACTTTCATATATCTTTGGGTCCCTATGATTATTAGTTAAATGTAGGATAAATATAATGATAGGGGGAATCATTATTATTGTAGGAATATTTTCTTTTAAATTATGGAAAATTGGAAAGCTGAGGAATATGTGATTAAATGTAGTATATGTTATGATTTGTTTCAGTTTAATGAGACATTTCTATGAGCTGCAGATTTTTTTGAAGTGATAATTATCCTTTGTAGAAGAGACAGGAATTAGTGTATGAAGAAAGAAATTTATCAGACCAACACTATGATTTCCCCTTCTAATTTCAGGAAACAATTCTTACTTTCTCTTTCTCTCATATATATGTGTGTGCATTTGTGTGTGTGTATGTATTTTTTTTCCTCTGTAAACATTGTAAGTATACACACAAACACACATATACATTTCAGTATAACACACATGCACACACACATACCTGTTTTCACATAAGAGAGAACTATTTTTAGTGAAAAAGCAGGACAAACAAACCAAAACCCTAATCCTATAACTAGCATTTTTAATATTCCTGAACAACTTTTATGTATGGAATATCTGAAAGAAATCACATCATTTTCTCCTTGATGTTACTAGATAAATATGAGCATAAAGGAAAGAAATATATTTTTTCCTGTCATATACTTACAGGTAATACTATTGGTCCTTTTCTGTGTCAGATATAATATTCTATGTTAGAAATTTTTATGATACAGAGGTATTTCCTCGGCAGTTGGGCAGCTACTAAATGACTAATCCAGCATTAGATTCTAGATTTGTCTCATTTTATAAAGTTCCTTTTCTTAATTATGGCACTTATGATCAATATTTTCTTTTCTTTTTTTTTTTTTTGAGACAGGGTCTCACTGCAGTTCAGGCTGGCCCTGAGCTCGCTATGTAGCCCAGGCAAGCCTCGAACTCAGCAATCCTCCTGTCTCTGCCTCCCGAGTGCTGGGATTACAGGCGTGAGCCACCATGCCTGGCTATGATCAATATTTTAAAAGGATTTTACAAGAACTTTTGAGTTAACTTTTGAGTATAACAGAGTGCCATTTTCCATCACATGTCATAATCAAGAATGAATAATGCTATCACTGTGCTGTTACTTATTGTGATTCTTAAGTAACGTTTAGCTGGCCCTAGGTTTTGAATTTCAGTCCTGTTTTGTCCCAGAAGAGAATGAAGGATTTGAAAAGCAAGCATAACCTATCAGTTTTAATTCTAAGTTGACAAAATCAAGATTTTTTGGTATTTTCAAATAGAAGTTGTAATCTCAGAGTATTGATTTAAATTAACAACCATTTACTATAGAATCCTTCACAAGAGTAGCGTAAATCTTTGTGGTGAGTAATGATGTGGCATTCTGGTTCTGGAGCATAGCAATATCCAATACAATTTTGTGAAATGATGGAAATATTCCATAAACTGTGTTGTCTGTTAGGTAGCAAACAGTTATAATTGGCTGCTGAGTACTTGTATTTGTGTACTATGATGGAAGAATTTTTAATTTATTCTTAATTTTAATAGCCACATGTAACTAAGCTACCATATTGGATAACTCAGTAGTAGAGTCTTATGTCTAAGGTAGTAAAATAAAAGGACAGAGAGGTAATGAAATATAAAGTACATGAAATTTAATGCCTATATTTGAATTTTTACTCTTGTACCAAAGACTGGTTAAACCTCAAGCAAAAATCTTGAGCCTGCCGGGCATGTGGCTCATGCCTGTAAACCCAGCATTCAGGAGGCAGAGACTGGAGGACTGCTGAGTTTGAGGCTTGCCTGGGCTACATAGTGAGCTCAGAGCAAGCCTGAACTACAAAGTGAGACCCTGTCTCAAAAACAAAAAAACAAAACAAAACAAAAAATCTTGAGTCTAATTTTCCCTATGTGTAATATGAAAAATATAAAACTCATTTTGAACTTTTGTTATAAGAATTAATTGACATGCTATATTTTTGGAGTTTTGGTACAATCATGGGCATATTATAGGCACTTATATAGTTGTTCAGTAACTAATCATGTAGAATATTAACATTATTAATAAACTACATTAATAAAATTATACAAATGTTTCCAAGGAAGGTAATTTAAATATAGAGATATAAATTTTAGTAAATGGCCTGAATAGGAGTGACTATATATAATGGACTGGATTTTGAGGTGAGTTTTGAAATTTTATTTATATTTTTGGTAGGTAGAATTTTGAGAAGATTTGGCTATGGTGTAAATAAGGCTGAGAGCAGTTGGAAGATATTCTAATAAATGAAACATCCAGAAAAGAAAGCAAAGCACAAGGCATTTTCAGATAATATAAAAAAATTTCAGATGCTAACATGTAGTTCTATAGAATAGGAGTAAAAGAATGAAAGTAGACAGAATGGATCAGTCCAAAAATAGAGCCTTGGTTGGTATATTAAGAAATTTGTACATAAGGTAGTAGGGTAAGGAGGCCTTGTTCAAGTTTTTGGGATAAAGAGTGATGTACTTTATGTGTTGGTATATTTCTGTGCTTTATGAATGATATTTTATACATTCTGGTATATATATACTGATATTATAATTCATTGAACCAAGGTATAAAGTTATACTAAACTACTAATTGATAATTTCATTAAATATATCTGAAATTTATTTTATTTTAAATTAAATATTAACATCATAGATTTCAGAACAGGACTTCAGAAGCTGCCAAACTTGAAGCTGAAGTCAGCAAAGCACAGGAAACAGTCAAATCTGCAAAAGTCTTAATTAATCAGCTTGATCGAGAACACAAGAGATGGAATGCACAGGTTTGTTTGATTTAAGTCATAAAAGGGCTTCATATAACCAGAGACTTTATAATGTAATGTGTTTGTTTCTTTGATAAAGGAGACAAATACCTATTAACCTGCAGCTGGTTAGGGACAGTTGACCTAGATACAATGGTCAATAATGGAACAGATCTTTAAACAGTATGTCTTTATATGGATGAACTTATGACAGCAACCAATTCATTCCCCTTATCTGTGCTGTTGAGAGCAAGGGCAGGGGTGAAGATGATCTAATTGAAATTTGGCTCTCCTTAGATATTCTTTCTGAATTTATCTTTATAGTATAGTAATAGTATTCAGAACGATGGTCCATTTATTTCTTCTTGAAATATTCTGTTATTTCAACTTTGTTAATGTTGTCTCTTTTCTCTACCTTTTTTTTTTAAGCCTTATTGTTTGTTTCACCTGATCCTTCTTATCTGCTAACTCAGTGGTATTGATTATTTTGTGTATTCCCTTAATTAGCTCCTTTCTCTGAAATGGAGTGGAGGTTATCTCGTCCTGTCCCCAATCACCTATGGTTTATGGTAACCAGTGCTATATTTCCAGACTGCAGTTGAATATTTTCATTATACTTTAGATATTTGCATTTAGTTTTTTCTGAGGAATATGAACCTAGCAGGTCTGACCTTACTTTCTTTTCCTCATTCCATAATGCCTTTAGTTCAGAATTCACTGGTGTTTTATTTCCTCTAGTTTTTCAAGAACTAAAAACATGGATATTATCTCAGATTCTTCCTTATTTTGTTATACCCATTTGCAAATACTCTTCATGTTTTTGTTCTGTCTTTGATGGCAGTCTTTCCTTTCTCTCATCTGGATTCCCCTGACTTTGTCTCCCTTTGGTCTGACCCTTTAATAAGTTCATCATTCATGTGTCAACTGAATTAAAAACCCAGCTGATTGCTTAACTCATTGGCTGTTTTTACTGTCAGTGGCTTGTGAGACAAGTTAAATCAGAAAATTCTTTGAATTGGACAGTTTGCCACTAATCAGCTTTCCTTCTCTCTTTTCACTTGTATTTCACTACCCTTTCTGTTAAAACTTACACTTCACCAATAGCAAAGTTTTCACGAATGA
>PVIC010016728.1:6378-33633 GCA_004025085.1 Thryonomys swinderianus | reverse complement strand
CCTAGTGTTTGATTAATTTTCCAGATCTAACTTTGCCCACTGAATTCTTTAGTAATTTATTTTGTCATACATTCATATTTTTTATTTGGGCATATATATGATCTTTTGTGGATTTTGATGTATTTATATAGTTTTCTTTATAAAGCTTCAGAGTTTACAATCTTACTTAAATCTGTTTAATTTTCTCACAAAATTGTTTTGTAAGACTCTTATGGTTTATATTAATATTTATTCTGTCTGAATATTTTATTATATATGATATAAGATGAAGTCAATTTTTAAATTTTCTTCCAGTTGGGAAAGCAATTATTCTGGAATTGGTTACTTCTTTTTAAGAAGCAAACAAACAAAACATCTCACATATTTTTCTTACTCTATGAAATCTACAATTGCATTAACTTCACTTACATTTTGAAATCTATTTCTGGATTCTCTATTGAGCTTTTTATAGTTGAGACCTAAAATAACCCCCAAAGGTTTCATGTGCTCAAAGTGGGGGCTTTAAAAAAAAAAAAAAAAGAAGCCGGGCGTGGTCGCTCACGCCTATCATCCCAGCACTCGGGAGGCAGAGACAGGAGGATTGCTGAGTTCAAAGCTTGCATAGGCTACATAGTGAGTTCAGAGCCAGCCTGAACTACAAAAAGGGAGACCCTGTCTCAAAAAAAAAAAAAAAGAAGATTTGATGGTGGGGCACTATACTTTTCAGTGAATCAATTCATTGCTGAGTTCTACATAAAATGTGCTGTTAGGAGGAAGGTTTTGGTGGAAGGGGACAGGACACTAAGTGGGAGAGTTTATTTTTGTCCCTTTTCCCCTTGTTGGCTGCCATGGGTTGAGCAGCTTTCTCCCTCCAGCCTCTTCCACACACTGTTTCAGCTTTGGAGTTAGCCTACCATGAACTAAACCCTCTAAAATCGTAAACCAAAGCAAACGGCCTAAGTTTCTATGGTCTGATATTTTACCCTAGTGATGGACAACCAATGAATACCATACTCTACTAAATATTTTATAGTGTCTTGATAGTTACTGTAGAAAAAAATACTTCTATTATTTATTATTTCTTTGTATAGTTTTTTGGTTATTGTCAGGTAGTCATTCCTTCAAATGAATTTAAAGTTATTTTAACCAAATCTAAAACTAAAAACCAAAACTCAATTTATATATGTTTGTACTTTCATTGATTTTTTTCTTCTATACAGATTAAATAACTGCTTCACATAAGGTTTTCTGCCTCAGTTTTGAGTCTTTAGTTTGGCCTTTTTTAGTTTTGCAACATTATGTATGTATGTTTCCTATTTGTGTGTGTGTGTGTGTGTGTGATTTGTTGATTTTTATGTTGTTATTTTGCATTCAGCCATTTTACAAAGTTTTATCAATTTTTATAATTTCTCCTCTTGAATCTGGTAAGTTTTCTACATTTATAATATTAGCAAAATATGTAGTTTTATCTCATATTTCTCAGTACTCATAATAACTATTCCTTTTATATCATTCATTTTCTCAAAGTGTTAAAGCAATGCCTTTAAAAAGTTACTAATAACAAGGTTCTTTATCTCATTTCTGATTATAAATAGATTAGTTGACTTTTTCCACTTATGTTGTTATTTGGGGATTAAATAATCTTTGTTATTACAATGGAAAAACTTCCTTCTACTTTTGTTTTGCTTCAACTCTTTGTAAAAATATGTGCTGATTTTTTTTAGGCAGGGTCTCACTTTGTAGTTCAGGCTGGCCCTGAGCTCACTATGGAGCCCAGGCAAGCCTCGAACTCAGCAATCCTCCTGTCTCTGCCTCCCGAGTGCTGGGATGACAGGCATGAGCCACCACGCCCAGCTATGTGCTGATTTTTTATCATGTCCCCTTTGATTGTTATTGACATGCTGCCTAATTTTTAAGTTTTCTCCAGGTTGAGTATGGGAGGGTGCAGGCAGCTTGCCTTACTTTGAGCCCCCTGGCTTTTCTGTGCACTTCTTCCTTCCTTGATACTTTCGTAAGTTCCTAGTGAAATCGTTACCAAAATGTCTCAAATGTTAATATCTATAACTCAATAAAAAGCATCTAGGATCAAATTAATTAGAGAATTATTGGCTTAAACGAAGCTAAATGATACTCCCCAGAACATTAGAAGCTACTGTGAATTGTCCGTGTTTAAGAGACTAGAAAACAAAGTGCCTACTAAGCTTTATTGGGCTGTCCATTTGTCACGGATGATCCCATAGGACTACATCACAGCTGAGCACACTTGGTCTATGTGTAAGTGGAGATTGATACTCCAATTTTCAAATATCTTCAGCATGCAAAAGCAATTAAGTGATGGTGATAAATTAAAAATCTTAACTCTAGGATACCAAAAACCCTGGCTTGGAGAAAAGTAATTTAAACTAGTATTTCCTACCATGTGTGCTTATTTTTATTACACTAGATTTTTCTTTCAAATAGGCCCAAATTATTGATATTTTACAGGATGCAGACTCATGTCAGAATCTATGAGCTAGATGTAATTCCAGATTCGTCCACAGTTACACGCTAGGAAATAGCGCAGCTTCACTTGTGTGCACCTTGACCCACGGTATCAGGACCACGGCTTGCCCTTGGCACTCACCAATGACATATTCCACCCTGAAGAGGTCCTTCCTTGGGTCATACGGACGGTTGAAGTCAATCTGGACGTAGAAAGGCTGCCCTCTCCGGACAATCAATTTGCTGTTGTCATACTTGTCAGTATGGTGATCGATCTTGTTGGAGTCCCATTTCTCTTTGAATAGGTGAACGTTTGTGACAGTAAGGTAATCTGCACATGGAGGAAATCAGAGAAAACCATAAAGCAACTTCGGTTTAAACACCTGCTTAAAAATCAGAAGATTCTTCTTCCTGAAATGGAGAGGAGCAATGTCTGTTGAATGGAATGGTGTATGGGGAGGGAGGAGACAGGTGGTTCAAAAGTCAGCCTCTTGTGACATGCCTGCTTCAAAAGAGAGCTTTTTCAAAAGCTTTTTCATCCCATGATCTCATTTAAGATCGCAGGACACTCACTCTGGGAGAGACAGATACCTGTCTTACAGATCTAGACACGGAGAAGCAAGGGCCAGAGTTCAAGGCTTCAGACTCTTAGTCTCACGCTGGTTTTTGTTATGTTAGTCTCTTCCCATTATGACTGTACCTCCCTACGGCACACACACCACTGTCAGTTTTCAATGTGACAAAGCCTCAAAGGATTGCTCTAAGGACAAAATTGGCCGCGAATCCAAAATCTTTCTCTTACTTTAGGAAAGGTCAAACGCTCCCTCATTCTGTCATTCTAAAAGTAGATCCGGTCCCTCAAAGACAGGAAGGAGAGGAAACAGGTCTGGAGAGAGGAAATTAACATTTCTATGTGATAAGTATGACTTGCACAGTCAGAAACCAGCCTTGCTTTTCCTTACCTACCGCGTGACCCACCTAGATGTCAAACCTTGGTCTATCTGATGCCTTGATTTATAGGCTTTCACTCTTTCTTTTGGAATCAAGAGTATACAGACTAGTCGTTTAATTTCAAATATGTCGCTTCAATTCTGTTCCCCATCATAAAACAAGAACTTCAACATTTAGTTTGTAGACTACCCACGTTCTCTGACAGCATCGTGCAGGAGATGACACAGAGGAAGGTGACATGAGATGACCTATATAAATAAGGGCAGCCGCAAGAGTCTGAACAGAGTTTGACTTCCGCCCTACTCCTGTCCCATCTCTTCTGCAAACGATCACGTCGTGCAAGGATGACATCACCTACCCACACTGTAGTTCAGCAGGACAGAACCTGGAGACTGGCTTCCAGGCCCCGCGGAGAGGAAGTGTGACGGATGCAATGGGGAAACTCCTGTCCTGCTTCCGTGCTCCCGACCCTGCCTAGTGCACAGTTAGCGCCGACGATGGCAGACACAGTGTTCCCTTGGTCTTGCGCTCCTCACACCCCAGTTTTTCCTCAGAGGCAAAACCAAAACAGCAGGGTCTTTAATACACTCTCAAGTCTAGGAAAGGCTGCTAGGGTCTCGATAAATTCACAATTTGAGAAAAACTGAGTTTGAAGGTCAGGGCCCCAGATGACCTAGCTAAGGTACTTCAGCTCTCAGGCTGAATTTTCTCACTCTTAAAACAAGGATGCTAGGGCCGGAGGGTTAGCTCAGTGGTTCCAGCGCCTGCCTCGCAAGCGCAAGTTCCTGAGTTCGATCCCCAGTAACCACATACAATGCTGGGCGTGAAGACTCACGCCCACCAGCAATCAACACCGCATACCACAGTGCCAGGCGTGGTGGCTCACGCCTGTCATCCCAGCACTCGGGAGGGAGGCAGAGGCAGGAGGATCGCTGAGTTCGAGGCTTGCCTGGGCTACATAGTGAGCTCAGAGCCAGCCTGAAATACAAAGCGAGACCCTGTCTCAAAAAAAAAAAAAATGAGGATGCTAAACTCTCAAGAACTTCTACAGAGACTCAGTAACACAAGGCACAGTGGGTCTGGCACATAGTGGGGCCACAAGCGCACTACGGCTCCTGGAGCGTCTTCTCCTATGAAGTCCTCTACATGGCGCGGTGTGGCATGGGTTACTGTGCCTGGCACTGCAGCCAGCAGCCCGCACAAGATGCAGCTGTGCCGCTTCGTTATCGCCCCATCTTCGAACCCCGTCGTAACACCCGGCTCCCTGAAGGGCGCTGCTCTCCACTGTGCCATGCGGTGAAGATGTTTAATTTTTCTAGACCTCTCTTTGCCAAGTCACCTCCACCCTCCGTTGTTCGGGTCTAGATCCATCCCCAGCATGACACAAGCCTAAGACGTAGCTGGAGAATCATAAATGTCCCGAGTGCAAGGGACTTTGATAATCAGCTCTTCTAGTCCTTCCTCTTAGCACAAAGCCTTTTAATAATTTCTTTTCTTAATATCTAAAATCCAAAGACTTCACGAATGGGTTTAATTAGCTCTCCATTCATAAACACCGATGGAAGGAACATCCTCATATTGCAGCCTTGAGAACAGAGGTACGCTGGGCCCCCCGGAGACCTGCCGTGTGCGGAGCGAGGCCAGCCCGTGGAGGCTCAGCACGGGGCTGCCAGACTCTGACTGGGCGGGAACGCACTACCTCACAGGACAGATGGTGCATTTTAAAACAACTCCAGTCCTCTTCAGAGGAACATCTGCTTCCTGGTAATTTTTCTACCATCAATCTTGGCCATGAATTCTGCATAAGTATAGAATGAGTCCTCTACTCCTTTCATCTCTTTAGATGCTTAAATATGGTTCATAGGGGTCTCAGTAAAACAGTCTCCATTTCTTCAATGGTTATTTAAAAAATCATTTCCAAAACTTTTACCTATTCTTTGTTTTGAAGAATAGTTCACTTATCAATTTCTCTCTTGAAGTTTTTTCCTTAGAATGAAGTACAGTACTCCTGTTGTGATTTTTCAAGTTAAGTACAATGAGACCATAATATCTCTTAAAATAAATAATGTATTTCTATTATTTCAGCTCACGATATCACTAGCATCGTTAACATTCATATTTTTCTGTGGATGTATATTGTGTCTGGTGAAGCAAAATCCTTAAAAACACATTATAAAGTCATGCGTGTCAGTAGTGGATTGAAACTAGGTTAGAGCCCTACAAATCACTCGCCTTGTTTGTATCTGGCCACATGTGCTTTTGCAATTGTTTGCTTCTTTTCAGTTCACTTTTAAGGCTTTACCTGTACTCATATTAAATTTAACTTGTTGAACTTGTTCAATGTTCCATAATTTCAAAATAATTTTAGACCCTAAATGTGCATTAAGTTCATATCCTCTCCAGCTTCCTCCTCTAAGATTTCTATACTTTGCTACTTTGTGTTGTCATCCAAGACAGAGATATAAATACGAAATAGGCAGCTGCCTAATAACTGCAGGCTAGATAAACACAGTGGTAGATCCTAAAAAATGGAGAGATGATTATGATACAGCCTAATGAGTCTGCTTGCAGAACTGTAAGGAACTGGATAGAAGGTAACTGGCAGGAAATCCTAGCACAGATTAGAAGGGATAAAGGTTATGAAAAAAGTATGGCATGAACAGTGATGAATGCAGAGTAAATTGTCCAACTGGAAAGGAAGGTGGGGAATAATGCTTTAGGCAGAGAAAAGGATGTGGAAGACTGAGGTAGGATAGTTCATGATTACTTGAGGAAGTGGAAGATGATTGGCTGGCTAAAAAGTAGTAGGTGGAGCCATGGAGGAATATGATAATAGGCAGGAGCCTAGTCTTTCAAGTCTGCAGACCACATGAGTGGTTTGGACTTTGTTTGCACTGGTGATTGAAGGATCTGAAACAGCATGAATCATTCTCACTCTCAGGCTGATAAACAGGAATATGAGCGCCCTCTAAGGACAAGCAGGAAAGGAGCTGGGTAGTGTTAGCTCTGGGGGCTGGAAGGCCAGCTAGGAGGTGGTAGGTACTTTCTGGGTGAGAATGATGCTAAGTATAGCCTGGTGGTGCAGACTGAATGACCTGGTCCTCTCAGGGTTTGGGTGCTTTTACTCCTACCTCCCAATGACAACACACGCCCAAGCGCATACATTGGTTTATATTTGGCTTCCTGAGTGGTTCAATCTACTGGGAACAATAAATCTGGAGAGGAAGACTCAAGCTTTTTTTTTTTTTTTTTGGCTGACAGGTTCTCATCAGTCTGGTGCAAATGGAAACCTGGTTTTCCGGTTATATCCCTCGGCCTGATGAGGCTGGCTAATCTCCAGTGAGTCTAATTCCATTCAGCTCATCCTTACAGAGCACAGTGCAGTTCTGTGCAGTTTTGGTAGGTCCACAGTTAGACCAGTTTGGGGAGGGGACGCTTATGCAAGCAAAGTGAGCAGACTGCACCCTCGGCGGGGGACGTGAAGGTCTTGACGTCCACTGCAAAGCTCCTGAGGTTCAGTGGTTTCCACGCCTAAAAGACTGTGGCAAATCTCTTCTTCAGAGATCAGTATTTTGCAGGACAGACTCTGGGAGTCACCTTTAGAAAGTTATGCCATCTCTCTGAGCTACTATTTCTTCTTCATCTTAAGTATGGGAATAAAAAACTACCTCATAGAGTGCCCACATCCTAGTAAATTCTCAACAAATGATTTTATTATTGTTGTCACTGTTATTATTACTACTGTAATTATTCAGGGAGATGGAATAGTACAGCCATAAAGGCACACACTGGTTTTGCAGCCAGACTGCCTGTCACTCACTCTCTTTTTGACCTTGGACAAATGACCTAAAGTTCTCATCTGCTAAAGGGTGGTGGTGGGCAAGGTATGTGGGAAAATGCGTGGAGCACCTGCTAAGTGCTCAAGAACTGGCAGCAATCGTACTCATGCTGAGCATCCAGGCAGACCTCCTGGGAGTCCCTGAGTTACAAATGCATCTGAGTTACAAATGCAACTGGAAGTGGGGGGGGGGTTGCTGGGACCTGAGCAATGTGAAGTCACCCTGGGAAGCTTTCCGGACACGTCCTTTCCACCCTCTCTACAAGCATGGCCAGTTATGTTCCCTGCCTCCCGAGCAGACATGCTTGCTTTTCCTTTCTAGTACAGCTACAGGTCAATGGAATACTTCTCCCTCCTCATGCTTGGCATATATTTCTCTCTTCTCAAAAACATGTGTCTGTCGTGAATGACTTTGTATTACCTTTACACAAGCAGTATCATTCGAGGGACTAGAAACCCCCGAGGACCAGAACACGGCCTGGTCATCTTGCCGCTAGAGCCCGGGCAATGTGAATAGAGCTACGGTGTGTTCATTCTCACCTGGTGGAGTGTAAAATCTGAAAATCTTCATTTTAAAACGGATGATTCCATTTACTACAGGATTAACCAGAGAGTCCTTAAATACCACTCATCAGACACTTCTATTCTCAAACTGGGCAAATTTCATGGTTATTGTTGGCAACAGTGATAGGAAATGTTAGGAAAATAAGTTTTGTTTTGCACTGCAATAAAAATGTCATATCCTCAGAATGTTTTCAAAAGAAGAGTAAATAAAAGGGTGCTAATGAATTCCTTTGGGTCTATAAGACCTAATTTTAAAAAATCTAAGACTTTTTATAGTGAAATGAATAAATATATGTATATAGACAATTTGTTTTCTATGTTGGTGTGCCTTTGACGGGGAAAGAAAGAGACTATTTTGGGGAAATCACTGTAGTATTCCAAGTGAACAAGACTTAATGCAATAATAAGTAAAAGTTTCCTGTGTTACCTCTTATAACTCCATTTACAAATAATCTAAGAAAAATATTTCATTCTAAAAGTTGAAACTTGGAGGAAAAGACGTAAGTGAAATTTGACCAAGATATGGGCTGCAGTGAGAGGCCAGGATTTCAAAGAAATAACATTCTACACGGTAGTCAAGCGTGTAAGACAGAGAAGGGCATCACAGGGTAGCTCATTATTTAGAAAGACAAGCAAATGGTGGCCATGTTACCCTTTCTTCCCTGTAATCTCCTACCAGGCCAGTGGATTTGCTAAGTATATTTGTCTGGCTTTCATTACTGTAAAGAAATGCTTGAGCCTGGGTGCTGATAAAGAGAAAAGGCCCTCAGAATGAAAAGGGAAATGCAAACATCAAAACCATGTGGTGCTCGCTCTGGCAAGCTCCGCTGGCTGCGTCCTCTCATGCCACATGCTGTCATGATGGCAGGAACCAGTGTGAAAGGGAAGAAGATCTCATCCCCTGCCACGAAGCCAGAGACCCACTCAGACATCTGGCTCAAGATTTTATAACAGCTCCCTCTTTTGAGAACTAACTCAGGGATCCCTAAGAACTATCCTAATCTCTTTCAAGGGTACAATTCTAATGATTATACACGTCTTTGGGCCCACCTCTTTAAGGTCCCGCCGTTTTGCATATTTCCACACAGGAGAATCAAGCCAAGAAGCAAATCTGGTTCCTATAAAGCCAGATGATAGCAAGGATGCAGCAGATGGTTGTCATAAAGTAGAGACACAGATAGCGAAAAATTATAGTGTGGTCCGTGGTTCGCTTTGTCCAACAGTGACAATGAGGATCGACATGGTGCGCTTACTTAGGTCTTGCCTACTAGCCTCAGAACAAATCCTAGACCGGAAGAGGCTCCTCACCGCATTGTTCAGGCTCCTTCCACCACACACAGGAGATTAATTTCATCCCCCCTTTCAAGCCCAGTTCCTGGCAAAACGGAGCACCTCGATGCTAAGCCATTCTTTTCTTCTTTCTTTAAGAGAAATTGTGGCTAGAAACTTGGCAGCTTGCTCTTTCAAAGTGACAGCTTTCAAAAACTGTACCTAACACAATTTAGCCTAATTCCAAACACATCAGAAAATGGATTGTTAAAGAAAAAGTCTCTCCTCAGGAGCCAGCTGCCTGTCGGTCCTCCTACTCTTTCTCTAATATGAAAGAAAGTAGATTATCTTCTCCCTCGGTTGTAAAAATATTCTTCTGAGAATGATTATACCTGTCACAGATGGAATCTTGAAATAAGTTAAGTGTTTAGGTTCATATTCTAGGAATTCCCTAGTGAGCCAAATTCTCCATGCAATCTTTGGTAATATAATCACTAGACTGAGTATTAATGCTATTCATGGGTAGGAGGTCCACTTATGGTGTGAAGGACAATAGAAAAAGTGACTTTCGCATATTTCTTAGGGATATTTAAATTTTACAGTATCACAATTAGAAAGACATTTCCCTCAGCAGCTTTTTTTTTTTTTTTTTTTTTTTTGAGACAGGGTCTCACTTGGTAGTTCAGGCTGGCCCTGAGCTCACTATGAGGACAGGCTAGCCTCGAACTCTTGGCATTCCTCCTGCCTCTGCCTCCCAAGTGCTGAGATTACAGGCGTGAGCCACCATGACCAACACTGTGGTATGTGGTATTGAGGATTGAACTTGGGACCTTGTGCTTGCCAGGCAGATGCCAGAACCACTGAACTGAATCGCAGACCTTCAGCAGCTAATTTTTTTAAAGTATAGCTCTTGAGATGTTCCAAACCGTAACGTGTTCAAGAATTTCTCTTCTCTCTCAGAGGGAGGCAGCCTAGGAGAATGAGACTCACACCTGCTCCGAAGGCAAAAAAAATCCTTTCAGTCTGCTCTGTCCGGAACTTCCTATTTATCTTCTGAGACCCAGCTCCGTATCTTTCCCCCCATTAAGTGTTCCACCTTCTCTTCCTACACCACAATACCAGACATTCCTTTCTATTATTGAGCCGAAATTTGCATAAATCTTGATTATAGAATTTATGGCACTGAATTGCAATGCTCTTTTCTTGGTTTATTTTCTCTACTGGACCTTGGCAATCCCCAGAGAGAGCCGGGAAGAGCTGCTGACACATACCTGACAGCCAGGCTATGTTTCTCAGGGAGGGAATGGAATGGGAAAACGGCACTTACTTATCAAGAGCATTTTTCTTAGTCATGCGCTGAATGTAGCTCTTGTTCTTTCAATAACCTTGACTTCTTTGCACCAAGGTGAGGTTGGTCTCTCATGGTTAATTTGTTCATTTAGTTCTAACAAAGAGTCGTGGGAGGGAGGCTATTTCGAGAAGGGTAAAAGGTTCTCTTAGCCTGAAAACTACTACTAGATCCTACCTTCTTCATTTTTTCTTTTAAATACAGCCAAGCTTGCTTTCTTGTTTGGATTCAAGGCATTAGACATGGCAAGTAAATATCCAAGCACTGCTACAAATGATCACTTATTGTTAATAACAGAGAGTCAAAGCAGCCCAAGAATACAAAGTTATCTCCTCGAGCATTACATTTCCAGCCACACAGAACTTGAGACCAGGGAGGCTGGGTTTTTTAGAAACAAAGAGAATTTTTTAGAAACAGCAGCTGAGTCCATAGAACAATCTATTAGAAATTGGTGCAAAGCCAAACAAGCTGAGGCGATTTCACAGTAGTTTTCCTGGCTACACTTGAGCATCCAAAGGACATTAAGATCCTAAGATCATGTGAGGACATCAGACACACCATGCCTGGCTGAAGAAAACTTTCATTTTTCTTAAGTACCATGGTATGTGTGGGAGGACCCATGGATGAGTGTATGCATTTTTCTATAAATTTTGCTTTAATAAAAAGTTATTGACTAAAGATTTTTAAAAGCTGTGATTTAAGTACATCATACACATCGGTCCGTATTATGTGTGTCAGACACAATGAGGGTCGAGACATTGCTACAGAACGAACCAGAACGAACACCCCGGCATCTCCCTTCCTTCCTTCCTCTTCTTGCTGCTTTGAATTTCTGGTCAGTTTCACAAGAGTGGCTTTCAAAAGGTAAGAATGACCAAGAAAGCTGAAGACAGTGTTTGGTTTAGTTAGGGGCTCGTTCATCTGAAACCAAAGACCGCCTCGGATGGGCGGCCCCGAACATAGAAGTGCTCTTGGAGGCCCCTAGTGGCCACTGAGTGAACTTCAAATGATGGCTTCAAAACAAAACAAAACAAAACAAAACAACCCAAGGAGGCGCTGTGCCTCCCTCAGTCCCTTAGCAGGCGATTTACAGAGCACTTGATGCAGGTGACTTTCGGAGCACTTGGTATACTTAGTGCCAGATAACCTGGCTTTTAGGTTTACTTCACAGAAACGTGAAGTAAATACTGAGTAACTGTTCAGAAGCTCTGGGCTCTGGTATTCTTTCCTGTCCTAATCCTTCGGGACTTTACAGCTCTGACTCCTAGGTCCACAAGCCTCCTTCACACATCCTGTAGCACTTGGCAGGTCTGTGTGAAAATAGTAAATGGATGTGTATTTTTGAAATCTGTAACTTGCTATTAATAATAGGATTATGAGGACCGCTAAGAAGGATGAGTCATTCGGTTTGCGAGTGACTCTGTTCATTCATCCACATCGTTCTGCACAGAGTCACTGAAGCCTCGGATTCCTGTGCCACGAGTATCCTGCAGCATCACCTGCACTGTGGTGGACACGTGGCTGCCTTGTCAAAGGGACCAATTCTTTGAAGTAATTCACTTAAGTAACTCTCCACTCTTGCTCCTTAAATAAGCAGAGAATAGTAACCTTTAGAAATGGTTGGCTTCAGTTCTCCAACAGTTTTGATATCTTATTGGGTCATTTTGTTTAAACTTCAGATGTGCAGGGGCCACAGTTTTCACTCACTCCCTTTAGAGTTCATTGTTGGCTGGACTCTTGATCAGGGAAATCCCAATCTTGCTGAGCTACGATCATTTGCACATTAAATCAAATGTGAATATTATTGGTCAGGTGCTATGGGCTTGCAGGGATCACAGGGGATATTCCTCTGATGCTGAGGAGAACGTGTAGTGTAGCTTTTGCTTCCATTTTGCTGATGGGAAAACTGAGGGGTGGAGCAATCCGATCGCTTGTCCTGAGTTCTGGGACAGAAAGCTGAGTCTCTGTCCTCTTGGAGAAGAAAGGGGCTCTTTGGCCCTTGCCCTGTCTTGTGTGGAGCTTCATATTTCTCCTCACCAACCCTGGCCAGGATGGCTGTGCTCTTCGCCTTTTCTGCTCCTGATGCCCATTTCTTCCAGTGCCTGGGATTATGGGAAATTTTTCTGGAAAAGGGAATACTGTCTGCTTGATAGTTTGATGTTTGCAGACTTTCCAATTTAATTTATATTCTTTTTTTTTTTTTTTGAGACAGGGTCTCGTTTTGTAATGCAGGCTGTCTCTGAGCTCACTATGTAGCCCAGGCAAACCTCGAACTCAGCAATCCTCCTGCTTCTGCTTCCCAAGAGCTGGGATGACAGGCATGAGCCACCACATCCAGCATTGTGGGGTGTGGTACTGATTGCTGGTGGGCGTGAGTTACCACGCCCAGTATCATATCATTGTATATGGTTACCGGGATCCAACCAGGGACCTTGCACTTGCTAGGTAGGCAGCGGAACCACTGAGCTAAGTCTCTGGCCCTTAATTTACTTTTTTTTTTTTTTTTTTTTTTTTTTTTTTTTTTTGAGACGGGGTCTCGCTTTGAAGTTCAGGCTGGCCCTGAGCTCACTATGGAGCCCAGGCAAGCCTGGAACTCAGCAATCTTCCTGCCTCTGCCTCCTGAGTGCTGGGATGACAGGCGTGAGCCACCCTGCCGGTTTAATTTACATTCTTAAAAACATCAAAAGATTTCTCACGAGGGGAGTGAAGGAGGAGTGAACATGAGCTCCTGATTTGAGGCCTTTGCTTCCCAGTCTATCTCAGTTCCATGGCCCTAATGGGGAACATTTAGACTGTGGCACCAGCCTGGGAAAGAATTGGTTCAGAACGAATCTGTCTTGATCCCCTGAACTCTTTCATGTACACAACTGAAGATGCCCTTCTAACGTGTAAGCTTAACCTCCAAATTTGGGTAGTACCTGCTGGCTACCCGTCTTCACAGTACGTCAAACCATCTAGATGTGACAGCATCAAAGGCAAACACATCTGCCAAGTTTGTGAAGTTCTTGACTTGGTGGACAGCTCGATAGTCAACAAGCACCATCGTCTCCCTTTGCTCCCGGGAGCCTGCACCTCTCGAGGGCTTCCGGCCCTGGACTCCTTCTGAAGTGGACTAACCGCCCAGCTGAGGGCCGTCCTTCCCTCCCCCTGCGTGTGGCATTTACCTCTTAATGACACACAGCACAGAAGACCCTCGGGACCAAACTTAGCTCCTGATGCATAAATGCTCTGACCACAGTGCTCCCAGCCGGATGCTACTTAAGGACGGGTGCCCGAGTGCCACTGCCACGGCCCCGGGGAATGGCAGCTGTCTCTCCAAGCCAGTGCCAGCACCTGGGCCCCGTCACAGCTGACAGGGCTGGGAGGAGGTCAGCCGTGGCCGCTGTACCCAGAGCAGCTCCCTCGGGAGAAGGCGGAGGTGAGAGGCAGGGGGGCGGCTCTGCTCACCTGCTCCCAGGCTGCTCTGGAGACAGAGGGCTTCCCTCTCTACTGTCAGAACCTGGCCCTGCTCTCCAGCCCTGAAATTCACAGCCGTGGACAGAAGAAGAGGGGAAAGAGAGACGGAGGTGCAAGCCAGACAATGAAAACCAGCCACAGTGTTGTGGAAGTAGAATCTTCTAGCTAGAGAACATTGTTAAAAACACAGAAGAGGGCGGCTGGCAGAGGCCTCTGCGATTCCAGCATCTGTGCTGCACAGAGGAAAGAGCTGACAGGCCGACAGACAAAACGATTTCCCTGAGGTTACAAGATCAGTGAGTGGCAGAACTGGGCCGAGGGTCCAGTCCGTGGTGCTTTCACAAGAGAAGTCTGGGCCCTTTCTTCAGAATTCAAGACTGGCAGAGGCTTCTGTCCCACCCAGCACCCGCCTGGGAGGAGGCGCCAGGGCCGGGCTACACAGCTCTCAGTTTTGCTCTTACCTTCCAGGTTGACGCCCCGGGGCACCAGGCCCAGCAGCTCCTCAGTGGGGAGGTCGTCTTCGGCTGCATTGGAGTTGTTGGGGGGAACTGCTCTCCTGCCCCCCAAGGTGGTCCGGGGAGTGTCTGACATCGTCAGCGTTCTGAGGTCCTTGGGGGAAGCCAGAGAAGGAACGGGGAATGCGTTTCACTTGAGACCAGGATTCAAAAATAGAGAAGCGGACATATCTGCGTGGGGTAGCCCTTGAGCAACACGCTCCGAGCGTTGCATAAATAATAATGGGAAGTGGCAGGAAGGGTGAGCCTAAGGACGGAGCACAGCTCCCCAAGGATCCTGGGGAGATTTGGTGTTTGTCCAAACATATGGAAAGCAGGAGAATGAGTGCTTGTTTGAAGAAATGAGCAATTTTATAGATTTTAGAAAGCAAGGGTTTCCCTGGTGCGATACCTCTGGAGGAACACGTCTTAGAAAAAGATGGTTCGTGCCATCTGCATGTACCTATGCCCAGTTCATGGAGATTTATTGGGCCTCAGTCACTTTTAAGATTAGATTCACACAACCATGCTCACCTAAGTATTGCCCTCCATGCACAATGGCAATTTAATTCAATCGTTATGTTTTGAGGACTATTCTGTACCAGGTGGGATCTATCTGTACGCGGGAGAGATCCTTCAGGGTACGAGACAGGATTTCTGCTAAGAGAGCTGGCAGTGTGGTGGGATGAGGGAGGAGTCAGGTAAGGATCACAGGTAAATCCAACTGGGTGTGAGGAGGTGGGGGCCATGTTGGAACAAACCGCGTGGAGGAGGAGATGGAGATAGATTAGGTTGTGGGGTGGAGGCTCGTGCAACTGTGAGTAGGCCTAAAACAGTCCGTTCTCTAACCTGCTTGGTCAGGCACTTGGTTCCTTCCATGGGCCTCAGTACAGGCCCTGGGCCAGTACAAGCACCACACACCTTACAGTCATGCGCAGTGAGTACTTGTCGCCCAACTGACCAAGTGAAGGGAGCCATGTTTGATTCGGGGCTGTGGGCACCTGGGTCTGCCAGTCACAAGTCCTGGCAGGGCGGAACCAGGCGCAGCTTCTGAAGAGGAGGGGTTGTCCTGATACCGTCGAGTACACTAGACTCTTGTGAGAGGCGTGGGGCGATGGTGGGGAGCCGAGGACCAGAGAACTTGCCAAAGTGAGTAGGTATTTTACCTGAGGTAAAAACCACATGGTCTTGGAAGGAGACAGGAAAACTCAGAGGGTTAAGGTCCAATAGATCTCCATGAATATCTACTGACTTATTTACAGGCTTCTCTGGGTGGGTGCGGGTAGAGGGTGAGAAAACGATTTAAGGGTAGAAAGAAGGCAGGAAAGAGCAGCCCTGGAAAGACAGCAAAGGCGGAGAAGACAGGGCTTGGGGAGAAGGGCACAGAAGAGCAGATTTACCTGGGGGCTTGAGGTGCCAGCCAGGTACAGCAGGTGCCCACCTGCCCTGAGAGAGTGCAGATGGGCAGTGGACACCCAATCCAGGGTCAGGGAAGAGGCTGGAGCTTAAGTTCAGCTTTCGCTTGGGGTGGGGGAGGGCGAGGAGCCGAGCCGGGTCTGGTCCAGGCTAGCAGGCTCCTCACCTGGCCCTGCTGTCTCCCCCAAGCTTTTGTGTCCCCGGAGAAAGGGGATCTGTTTTGGGGGGACCCCCACCACTCCCTTCCCATGGCCTTCTTAGCAGCAAGCAGCGCCTTCCGTGTGGCCTTGCAGAGCAGGGAGCGGGCCCTCTCGGAAGAGGCGCTGTGCAGTGCAAGAAATTCAGCCAGAGACGAGGGGCTGCCCCGCCCGGTCCTGTAGCAGGCGCCGGAGGGCCCTGGGGAGCCCACGTGTAGGGTGCGGTCGCCCGGGGCGTGAGGCCTGGGCACACACTGCCCCGGGCAGCCACTTACCTGTGAGCTCCAGCCGGTGGCTTGGGCTGCTCTGTGCCTCTGGGAACTTCCTCAAAGGACACAGGAAAGGCGACCAGAAAGTTGGCTCTTAAATAACTTGCTAGCTGCTCCCACCCTCCCTCCTGTCCCCGCGGTTTCTCCTCCCCCTTCTCCACAGCTGCAAGCAGAGGCTTCTAGGACTTTTCACTTATTTCTGCCTCCCCCTGGGCCCTTCCTTCCCCTCACACCCCTCCAGCTCTGTTTCCTACTGGCCCGTCTCCTCCCCGCTTCCACCACATCTTCTTCCCCCTTCTTTGAATGCTGCAGTAGCAGGGGAATGGCCATGGTGCCAGGCAGTGCCTTCTCTGGGCCCAAGGGCTGGACGGTCTTTCTCAAAGGCATGCTTCTGCCACGCAGGGTTCGCTGGTGTGGCTTGGCAGAGGGGAGGGTCCGCCCTCCCTAGACAGGTCACACAGACGGTGGTGACCATGCGTAAATTTAGCAACAGCAATGTCTCCCTTCTGCGCAAATAAGGCTGGGCTCTTGAATCATCCAGGAAGCCAGCTACCTCCTAACCACAGGCTTCCTGCAGCACAGCCACGCCAGCTCCGGGGACAGAAGGCCAAGCGCCTCACACCGCACGGCACAAATCGAAACATTTGTGTTCGCCATGAAAACCTTTCAGGTGTATCTTCATGAGTTAGAAAGAGAAGAAATTTTTCCTACTAAAACTTTCATATTTTTGTTTCTGAGTGTATCTCCACATATTCCTATTTTCAACTGTAGCTATTTCTAGCCTTCTTTACTGTCTTCAGATGTCTGACCCTGCCATAGAAGTGTATCTATATCTATCTTTGTCTGTCTCTCTCTCTCTCTCTAGCTATATATGCTTTGGGTTGGGAATTCTCCTATTTCTTTTGCAACCAAATGTATGAAATTGACTACAGCTATATCTATGCTTTTCCCTCTTTCTTCTTGCCATCAAGCTGGGAAACATACCCCCCCCTCTTCCTGTTTGCCCAAAGCAAGTGCTGTGTGTCCTCTTCACTTCACCCTGCTGCACACGTGCTTGGGGCCGGCTCTGCCTCTTACCCCCTCTACCTCCTGGATCTTGAACCCCTTGTTACCTCGCAGCTGCTTCTCGTTAGCACTGACACAATCTCATGTCAAATCTCCTCAATGTACTTAAGAGCCTCCCCTCAAGCCTTGGTCCCCCCTTGGTATTATTACTAAACAATCCCATCATAAGAATTTTAACACCCCTCCCTGCACCATTCTACTGAAACTCTCTTAGTTTATTTTGTTGCCAAAACAAAATATCCAAGAGTAGGATATTCAAAAAGAGACTTATTTAGCTCATGGTCCTGGAAGATGGGCAGTCCAGAGGCATGGTGCTAGCATCTTCTTAGCTTCTGACAAGAGCTTTGTTCTGTGTCTTAACATACCAGAAAGGCATGCTCTATAAAGAACAAACATGAGACACATCTTTCATGGTAATTAACCAAGTCCACCGAGAACTACAAAAATCTCTTTTAATAAACTAAACACCTCCTAAAGTTCTCATCATTTTTCGACACTGAGATTAAGGTTTAATTGATTTGGTAGGTGAAATTTCAAAGTAGCCCAACAGGCAGGTTGTGACATGGGTTCTTCTGGCTGCATTTAACCAGTTTTGTCATGAGAATCAGGAGTAAAAAAGCAAAGCAAAACTATTTGAAAAGCCTAAATTTTGGACCAGAAGGAACCATGTGTAAAGTTGGGGCCAAAAGAAGTATGGCTGCTGAAGAGATTCGTATCAAATAGAAGGAACCAAGTACTTTGTACAGAGGCAAGAAGAAAGATACCTTGAGGGAATCTCAGGACTCAGTAAGACCTCATCCATCCTAGTCTTGAAATGCAAAAGTGTAAACTTTTCCTTTGAAAAGAGAGTACTTGTCCACCTTACTCAAAAAAGACTGCCCAGAGAAATGGTTTCACAGGGTACAAGTCACAGTGCCCAGCTGTCTAGGCATTCAGAATCTGCCATTGCTGTGGTTAAGGTCCCTGCCTACTGCCTGTGCTAGTGGGAAGACCCTGCTGTCATCCACATGGTGCTGGTTGAACTGGTGTGTAGAGCACAATATGGGATTAGTGAGGCTTTCTCCTAGATGTCAAAGGAAGACATGGAAGGCTAGGCAAAGAGAGCCTCCAAGGTGAACAAGAAAGGTAAAAGAAAGATTTAACAGGCTTTGTCCAGAAACCCCTCTGTGCTAAGCAGGCCAGGTAAAGAGACCTTGAACTGAGTCTCAGGGCAACAAACCTTGGTATAGATAATTCTTGGCACCAGATATAATGGCTTCAGTCTTCCTGGGAGAAGCTGGCCCTTGCCTCAGGAACACAGGCCCAGTGAACACAGTCTTCAGATCATTAGGGAAGATGGAAGCAGAGTTTGTTATTGTCAAGGATACTAGAAATTCCTCAGGGTGTCCGGCTCCAGCTTCTGGCCAAAGCTGTGACCGTACAGTTCCAGTTACAATGTCCATGTCTGCATTTTGGTTTGGTGCCACTTTTGTCTGCAGTACAGATAAACAAGGGGTGAAGAAGCTTAGGTTCGGCCTCAGCCCAACAAGAGACTGTTCTGATCTCCCATCTGTTAGCAGGAGTGCTGTTCCTATGCTGTGTTTTTCTGGTGATGACACGTTGAGTGGAAAAGTGGAACTACTTTTTCTGTCTCTGTCCTTTTTCCCTAATTCCTAAATATAAATATTTCTTAAACTTCCTTAGGTATGTAGTGGCTTTATTCATGGATCGAGCCACTAAAATTTATTAAAGGTGCACCACAGTTGGCAAATCACTCTGGTCAATGCATAAGGTTAGTGTGTAAAGCTGTAGGAATGAAGCCAACCATCCACTCGGCAGGGTTATAAATGCAATGGACTTCCTTGTGCTTAACAGTCAATGTGATAGTGTCAGAGCCACCAGACACTAGTTATATACTGAGCCCTATCTCATGGTCTTGTGATTGAGAAGTCAAGACAGAAGTTTCTAGTCATACAATGAACCTTTAGCTGTGCCAAAAAAATATGACTTCCTCAGAGGCAAACTGGATTCATAGACCTAAGAATGAGTCCCTAAAGGTGTAGTCCATCTTCATACCAAGATCCCTTGCCTAGCATGCAAGTGTTATAGTCTAAGTAGTTTTAAAATGCAGCAGGTAGAGTCAAACTAGAGAAAACAAAAACTTTTTAGTTTACTGAAAGAGAGAGGAATTTAACTCAGGGGAGTTGGTTATGCCAGTGAGAGAAGACAAGAAAGCAAACAAGGGATAGTCAAGTCTGGAATTAGAAATAGCAGAGAAGAATTGGTGCCACCACAGGGAAAGAGCTGAGTTCATGTGGCAGGAGCTGGAACCCCAGAGCTTGTCTGGCGGGAGCTTGAGATTTAGTCATTACCAGAAATGCAGTGTGAGGTCAAGAGGGAGGGAAGCACAAGCCCGGCTTGTCTTTTCTTCTTGGTCAATCCACTATTTTGCCCTTGTCTTCTATTTGCTAAACTCATGGAAAATCAATTGACAAAGGAATCTGAGAAACAGTCTACGGAATGAGTACCACTTTCCGGTGTGGTGTTGGTGTCCTTAGGACCACCTTCAGGACCCAAGTGTCACAGCTGTCCTTAGGGCTGTGACTTCCTGCAGCCAAAAGTTGCAAACTGAAATCAACAAACAGGAAAGGCACAGACCATGGAAAACCAAGAAGAAGCTCCTGTGGGTCTTGTGCCAGTCAGTCACACGGGAGGCATTTATCTCCCCCAGCAACGAGCTGGGACCATGTATGTGTCTCCCAGGGAGTCTCAACAGAGGTTCTATACCTGGGGTTTTACTGGCAACATTTAAACACCCTTGAATTGCATGACCCCGGGTCCATCGCTCTTCTGTAGCTGAAAGAGTCGTCATCCTAATATTCTCATACCCAACTTCCTAAGAGAAACAAATATCATTCAGTAGGAACCATAATTTATTAGTGTGTGTGTTTGGGATGCATAATAGTTACATTAATTTTGAAAAAATATATAAATCTCACAGTGGTCATTTTAGGGTCTCTTTATTCTCCTTTATCCCTCCTTCTTCTTATCCCCTGACTCCTTTCTCAGACTACAAAAGTCCGTCCAAGCAACAACTTTTAGGAAATGTTAGGCCCAGGGAGCCTCTCTTGTTAATTAGGGAACGATAGGAAGATTACCGAAATCCAATTTCCCAGACAGCAGCCAAAGGCCAGCCTTGCGAGTAGGCCCTCCTGAGGCCAGTTTCAGTTTTTTATGGTAACTTCTCTTCACACTCTCCCTTCTGGTTGCTCAGGAAAGAAGGGAAAGGGAAGGAGGGCAGACAGTTCCAGGACAGTCCTGGGGACAGGGCGCTTATGTCGTGGTGGCCACTGTCCAATCAGGACATGCGGTTGAGACCTCAGCTGTGGAGCAAAAAGACACTCTCGCTGCCTCCACTCTCCTGGCCTCATTGGCTCAAGATCAGACCTCGGAGCAGACGTGCCTCCCTCTCGCTACACAGGCTCTGGCCCACTGCTCATTCCTCTGTGGCCAGAGCGTCATCACCCCAGTGTCCTGTGGAGTGAGCTTTGAAGAAAGCTGTCATTTGCACCTCACTGCCTTACCCAAGAGGCGGGAAAGACCAGGGATCCTGGCTCCCACCAGAGCATAGGAGTTGTTGGCAAATAGAAGATAATCAGGAGGAGGAATTTCAGGCTCCCTTACCTTGAGCCTTCATTTCTGGGTTTTTATTTCTGTGCTACTGATGCTCCTCTCTCTGGATAAACCACCATCTTTTCCTTGCTTGGCAATACACAAGAAGCAGACTGCATTTGCCCAGGCAGTGCACGTTTCAGGGTACTCTGGTTTACATGTACAATTTCACATTTCAAACCAACAAAGAGCCTAGTGATAACCGGACAGCACTGTGCCTTTCCAAGTGCACAAGCCCTGGATTGGATTGGCTATCACTGCAGTTCCAGCGGAAGGTCAGTGGATATAAATAACAACCGGCCTTGTGAAAAGATGGCCAACCCTGTGACATGAATGATCAGACTCTGTCTCTGGGGATGGCCTTTCTCCTCCGTTGCCCTTGACACTGGGAGAGTTAGAAACTTTCCACTGCAGGAGGAGGCATCATGGGGAAGGAAGAGGCGAGAGCCCGGGTGAAGAGTCTGTAGTCATGTTCCAGCCACAGAAGCAAGCAGTTGGCAAAGGCGAGTGACCCTCTGTACCCACTCATATTTTTATGTGAACCTCAGGAGAGTTCTGACAAAGAATGGCAAGGGCATTTAAAACCACACGAAGGAGTGTATAAAGTGCCATAGTAGCTGCCACTGGATTAAAGCTTGGAGTCTAAGAAAGGACCATTGCTCTGACTTCTTTTTTTTTCTTTTTTGGGTACATTGCCTTTTCTCCAATTGTTCTCCCTTCTTTCCAGAAAGACGTCAGACCCACCATGGACAGCTCCAGGTGGCAGGTGTTTGCTTTTTTCTTAACCTACCCTAGGCATAGCCCTCTCTTGATAACAGTCTGGTGTCACCCTCAGCCTGCTTTCTCACAGGACCACAGGCGGGTCACCGGGCTGCTATCCTCCTGCAGGGACATCCAGGAGGCTGGGGGGAGGAAGGCTGCCCTCTGCTTGGGAACAGAAGATGTAAC
Source organism: Thryonomys swinderianus (assembly GCA_004025085.1). NCBI lineage: Eukaryota > Metazoa > Chordata > Mammalia > Rodentia > Thryonomyidae > Thryonomys > Thryonomys swinderianus. The sequence continues at coordinate 11,707 of PVIC010016728.1, read as the reverse complement.
CAAGGCACACACATACTCACAGTAACTATCACTGTCTTTTTATATGTTTTAAAATTGTGGTAAAATTCACATAATGTAAGATGTACCATCTTAAGCATGTTTAAATACTCCATTCAGTAGCGCGAAAGATATTTATATTATTGTGCAGTCAATCTCCAGATTGGCTGTCTCCCTCTTCCAAAACCCAAACTAGGCCCCCATTAAACAACCACACACAGGTGTGTGTGTCCAGCTTCACTGGCGAACACGCAGCTCTGTATGGGAGGGTGTGCAGAGCTGCCTGTGTCTGTCTGTACAAGGGGACTTACATGTGTGCTTCCACGTGGGCGTGCTTTCTGCGTGATGGTGCCTGTGCATGAGTGATGAGTAAGCAGGGGCGTGGGGAGGACAGAAGCCCAGAGGATAAGAGCATCAGGCAAATGGATCAGCTTTCAAAGAGCTGCCAGCTCTCCCAGGAAATCTGTGCGAGCCAGGCCTCCTGGGCAGACCTGCACCACACTCGTCCTGCGCAGTCTTTCAAGTAGGCTGCTGTTTCCTGCGAGGTGCCAGCGGGGTACCTTCCCGATGGGGAGGAGAAGCACCAGCACGGAGCCCAGAGGGCTCTTCTGGAGGGAGCAGGAACAGAGACCAGGCTGAATCTTAGATGTGGCAGAGATGCTTGTCATGAGGCCAAGACGGAAACAGAAGGGACACAGTGTTCTGCCAGGTCTTCTTAACAGCAGAATTTCTGGGTAGTGATTTATAAATTTCCAAAGCAAACCCAAAGCTGTTGCATAACCGCATGTGTGGGCATTAAGACACAGCCAGAGAACAGGGCGAGTGCTCTTCCTTGGTGCTCGCTCAGCAGCTTCTGCTGTGAAGTTCTGGACAGTTGTGCCAGAGCCCTTCCTGTGAGTACGTTAGTGGATCACGCCCCTCACAATGTTAACTCTAGAAGTCAAAGTAGCATCTGACATACCAGCTATACCATATGGACCTACGGACCATGGTACACTGAAATATTGCTCACATTTTAATTCATAAAATAATTATAGTAATAAACTCAGATGTTGTAACTTACCTAGAAGACTCTTGTGAGCCCACTTTTTTCTTTTAAAGAGAAAGCAAGGATCCAAGAATCGACACTATTAACTTTCATGATCCATCCTACTGTTGTGCTCTGTGATAGAAAGAAGCCCTCCAATAAGCATGACTTTAGTCCATTGTCTTTGGTTAGTCAAATTCCTTCTTGATCACAAATCCATTAAAACATCTTTGTTTGGAAGAATGTAGCTAATAACACCTCATAAGCATAGCTCTGTGACATCACGTGACACTGTACTTTACGGAATTGGAGCTCATATCCGTGTATGTCTCTACTGTATTTCACCTGTGACCTCCTAAGGCATCATGCTCTCTATATAGACACAGTGCTTTATGACACGCTTTCTTTCGCTTGTCCTGAAACATTCTCTTCTAACCTGAAGGTTCTTCCGTGACTGTGTTCATGATTCAAGCGATCCTGGTTAGTCTCCAGAGATGGATCCGCCGGCCGTGCCGCCTGCTCGTCACGGCCTTGGGTGGCCGCCTCCCACCCCGAGTCTGTGCAGAGGGTCAGAACAGATGCTGTCCCGGGTCACGGTCTAAGCGGCACCGATTTTTATCAGCTTCCCTTTGGTGCCAAGAGCACCTCCAGCTACTGTCCTGGAGACCAGATGGCGTGTGCTGGGATCGTGTAGAGAGGACACGTGGAGAAGGAGAAGGCCTGAGAGGACTTAGAGAAGATGCACAACCCACCGCCCCGCACCCTTTCCGAGCCTGAGCTTTCCTGTCCGGAATAACATGCAGAAACAGGTGACGCATGGAATGAGCCATGCTGGAAGCAGATCCCGCACCCCAAGGAGGTGCAGGAGGGGACACCGAGCAGAGGCCAACAGCTGGGCGGAACCCTGGCCAATAAAACTGCGCATGATAAAATCCAGGGGCTGTTATTTTACTCCATGAAGTGTTAGGGTACTTTGTTACATGGCAATAGATAAGTGAGACACATTGATACAATAAAAACTTATGTTACACCTGTGACTGATGTGATGATATCTATCCTGAAGGCCTATAGTCCAGAGGAGGAAATTCCCTTCACAGCTAGGCAGGCTTAGGCCTCTCCAGAGCTGGCCTGATGTCCCTCTTAGGAGATTATACACAGGACCAGCTCTATCTAAACACATTAAACGGGAGACAGTGAAGAGGTCATGGGGCTGCAGCTGGTGGAACCCATCCCTGTGGATGGCACCACATCGGTGCCAATAGAGCAGCTCTTCTTGAACCTCTGGGTGGGTCAGGGACTCTGCTCCGGGCCCCAGAAGGTGGAAAGCAAAAGAGAGAGGGTTTCCTCTTGTTTATAGTAGCTCTCTAAGTTCAGCAATGAAGGGGAAACACAGCATTTACTGTCCATCCTGGACTCCCCGATCTTTGATGCTTGCGCCCCACAAATGTTTTCCAAAGGTTTGGCCTTAGAAGTTTTGTTCATGTCTCTTGTACTAGCTTAGTTGCCCAGAACACGTTAGAGCCCCTGTTTATCGTAAATACAACTAGCAACTGTTATCTTTCTCCCAGTGCTCACTTTTCTATGCCTTCCTATCTAACCCAAAAATTGCTTTTCGGCACAAGTAGGAAATAAGACAGACTCTGCAGCCTAACCCACGATAACAGAAAATGCTCTTGGTGGCTGGGCCTTGGCGATCAAAGTGCAGCCCACGTGGTCACCAGCTGCACTTCGGATGGCTCCTATTTCACTCAGCATTAATTTTTTATGAAATCTCTCTAGGGCCCAGGGGACCTATAATTGGCTTTTAGTTCTTTATTCTGCACTGTCGTGTCTGATTGCCGAGATGGTTCAGTGAAAACACTGATATTTGAAGGTGTAATTAACGTATTTACCAGCCTTCCCATTGCAGGTAGGGTGACATCTTGGTACAGGATTTTAGTCATGTATTTCCTGTGGAAGGGAAGTGGAGGTGTAATTGGACTAAATATGCTCACTCTTTGTTGGGATTTATGGTCAGAATCTCACATCAGTGGCATAGAGGGCTCTGTTTTCTAATTTTGGTTGGATTCTGAAGAAGAACTTGGGATCTGTACAGCAGAAGTAGGGCCTGCGGGAAGGATGCCCTTCCTCTGAAATGCGCTTCTTCAGTTCCACAGGGTCGGAGGCCTGTCGGGCCTGAAGGACACGGTCCCTCTTGCTTGGCAGGCACAGCTTGGATTTCCTCTCGGTCCCTGGCTGCCTCAGTCCTGGCACTCAGTGCCGGGAGTGGCTCGCACTAGATTCCAAGTCCCCTCCACAGCCTCTGTTACCGGTGGCCACTGTGGGCTGCTCAGATCACGCTGTAACACGGACATGATGGTGCGTAGAGCTACCCGTCATGCGTCTCCATTTCTAAGAGGCCGCTGTTTGCCACCTGCCTATTTTGCTAATTTCATATGCCTTGTTTCTTGGCGTCTTCACCTGTTTTCTCGCAAAAAATAATAATAAGTAAAAAAAAAAAAAGCCAGGTTGTATGGAGTTTCTTCCTTAAGGTAAAGCTACTAGAGGTGCAAAGACCCGCAAAAAGCAGCCGATCGTCTATCAGTAGTGACTGTAGCTCCCCACCCTGTGTAAACCCGACACGAGGTTTCCCGGAAACACCATTTTATCTTCTTGACTTCTCCAATCGCTGTCACCTGTCCAGAGAGTCCAGAATTTGTGTACTTAGCTATGTTCGGGGAGAAAGAATTCACTTTACAGCCTTATTTTGTTTCCTGACTGGTTCATGAGACCACTGTGCCTTTGATTGGTCAGAGAAATGCCCTGGGCTCAGGCTACCAGAGACTCCTCTGCTTGCTCAAGAGCCTGGCTTTCGATGCAGCCCTGGTTAGGACTCAGCCCCTTCTGTGGTCACGAAGTTCTTCGGGACTTCCGCTCTAGTAGTTGGCTTCGTACTATTGTTGTTTGTAAATTTTCTAGTATTTAACTCACTCTTCACAGACCATAAACATCTCCATCCCTTGAAGCCTCTAAGCGTGAGAAAGCTGACTGTGCAGCGAGGGACTGCTTTTCAATGTGTTTTTTATCCCATGTTCTCAGGCTAAAGAAATATTAATTCCTCTGTGTTTGCTCAGGCCTTGAAGATGAAAGGGAGTGCCTTTATTTGAACCTTTGGCTCATTCAGAGAGAAGCAATCAATTCTACTCCACAGATATCCATGGAGCACTTCCGAGACGGAGGCTGTAGGGCAGTGCGAACAGCAACGTGCCTGCGTGATCGCTGGAGCCTGACGAGAGGCTGGAGCCCAGACCCCCATCCGCGCTCCTCCGTGTTCCAAGGGACGCTAAAGTCACACCCACAGACTCACAGGAGCAACGCTGTGAGAGACTCAGTGAAAAATATTCAGAGCTTTGTGTGGAGATGTTTAAACACAGTCAAGTTGGATGACAATGCCACTTGTACTACAAGGCCAAATATTGCAAGTGCCCGAATGTACTCTAGAGACATCAAGTGCCGCCATGTTCAGCAGATAATGAGGAAACTGTAGCCCGGATGTGTCAGATTAGTTGTCCCCATCTGGAACAAGGTTTAGACAGTGTTGGGGTTTGGGAGAACAGACATGAAATAGATGAGCAGAGGGAGAAGGGAAGGCTTTTTGAAAGAGGAGAATCAAGGTGACAAATAATAGGGCATTTGTGACGGGAGCTGATAGGATTAGGTTTGCAGGGAAGATAGTTTCTGCAGAAATAAATGAAGACCAATCAAATGGAAGCAAGCAGTCTATTTATTTCGAGTTTGCAATAGAGGGCGAGTCAGCCTCCGTTGCTGGCGTCTTGGCAGATGCTCAAAGGCAGGCGGAGGAGTGGGGAAACTTTCTCACGGATGAAAGGGATGGGTGGCTGCGGGTGTGCCCGAATCCAAGCTTTCGCTGTGGGGAGGCTGGAGGCAGCTACGCGGGCCCCGGCTCCCTATGGAACTGATCCAGCTGTATCCATGACTTTCTCTTGCTGGTCTTGAGCTAGAGGACAAAGTAAGGGACTTGGTAGTATTTAAGGCCTAAGCAGGTTGTACCCGTTGTTAGCCAAATTTGTGTTTGGTTCTCTGAGTTGTTAAGAGAGGTGGCAATCGACCTGTAGATGCAAATGAGTTCTAGAAAGTAGGACAGCTTTTATAGAGTGGAATATTTCTATAGGAAACTTGGTGTGGGAATGTGATGAGGGGAAGGAATAAATATGATACAGAAAGAAAATAAAAGAGCATGTATAAAGGGGGGAGGAGGGGGGAGTGGGTAGGGATATGGGTAAAAATGAGAATTAACTTGTGGCA
>PVIC010016727.1:0-33534 GCA_004025085.1 Thryonomys swinderianus | reverse complement strand
AGGATGAAGCCATCGCAGCAGGCATCGCGTCCACAGGCAAGAAGACAGAAAAGGTGAGCATCGGTCAGGTTGGCTCCCGAGGCCGAGAACACCATGGAGTTGTACAATCCGGAGAGCGCGTTTTGGAAACCAGTGGGTTCGAAGGTTTTCTGGCCTGCTGTGGTGAACTCTTGGCCTGAAGAAAGACAGAACAAAATGTAGAACACCTCCAAGCACTGTGGAGTTGAGCAGAGCTTGCTAATTGCAAGCTACAGACCGCTACATGCACTGAGCAGAGAATAGGCCAGCACACAAAATGTCCCCAAAACTGCTGGACCTGACCACGTGACAGTGGGTGGAGACACCTGAGCCCTCTTCCTAGACTTAGAGGTCCTGGACAGGTGCTCCTCACACCTGGGAGGGTCTCAGGGCTCATCTACAGGACTGGCATTTATTATTGCTATTTTTTTTTTTTGAGACAGGGTCTCACTTTGTAGTTCAGGCTGGCCCTGAGCTCAATATGTAGCCCAGGCAAACCTCGAACTCAGCAATCCTCCTGCCTCTGCCTCCCGAGGGCTGGGATGACAGGTATGAGCCACCACACCCAGCATTGTGATCGTGGTACTGGGGACTGAACTCTGGACCTTGTGCTTGCCAGGCAGATGCCGGAACCACTGAGCTAAATCCCCAGCCCAAATACAATTATTATTCTTGCCAGAAACGGTTGCTAAACTTAAATACACCCAGAGACGGTGTGCTCTGGGCTTTCCCTGTCCTCTCTCAGTCCATTCCGCTGTCCTGCTCTAGTTTCTATAACACAGCCTGGTCTGAACCCAGGGCAGACACAGCAGCTGAGCCAGCTCTAGCTCCATGTCTCTTTCTTCAAGGTTGCTTCCCCGAACCCCAGCGTCCCACTTCACTGTCACCTAAGCCCTGAACCTCCTCTGAAACAATCCCCCTGCTGTGTTAGTTCTTCCATGCATCAGGGGCTGCTCACAACTGCAACCACCCTGCCTGAGAACAGCTGCCGTGCAGAGACTGTCAGTGATGAGCTAAGCCAGGGATGGCGAACCTTTTAAAAGTTTCCACAATAACAGCCCACTGTGGCATGCGTGCCACAGGTTGGCCATGCTGAGTTAAGGGAGGTACAGGTGCTGAGGTCTCCACATGACAGTGCAATCCCAGACACTGGGCCAGGCCAGGGAGATCATTTGGATTGGGGAGACAATGCCTGGATGTAGTGGGTAGCGAGATGCTACTTTTTTCTAGGCATCAGTATGATGAGGGGCTGGGCTAGGTCAACTGAAGAACTTTCTGACACTAATTTCCTCTGCTTCTGAAAGATCACACATATTGTCCAGGTCTACAGACCACATACATCACACCAGACCAACTGGCACTGGACTGGATGAACCCCTGAATCTCTGTCCCATTCTCTACACCATCCTCAGGCCACTGGAGGTGAAGGGTTTGGCCACACAGTTGCTTTGAGGTGCCACGGACTGTTCAGAAAATGCATGCTTTCCCCTTGGCTATGACACGCTATTCCAATTTTACAGAAAAGAACTGAGCTTCAAGTAATCCTGCAAGGTTATCCCTGATCAGAGATGCGGGCCATAGGGGAGACGCGAGCCTGGAGCTGGAGTCAGCTGCTTTGAGCACCTCCTCTCTCAGCTCAGTAGGGGCCAGACTGGTCTTGCTGTGCAGCCCCGCTATAAACAAAAGTCCGGGGGCGGGGGAAGCTAAGTTCTCTCCTCAATTTATCTTGGTAACAAGGAGTTTTCTCAGTTTCTCCTATAATCTTCCCCCTAGGTAGACAATTTCAGAGATGAGAAGGAGAAAAAGAAAATAATAAGCATTGAAGGAACACAACTGCACTTTTATAAATATAATAAGAAGCTGGGCCGGAGGGTTAGCTCAGTGGTTCTCATGTGGAGATTCATGCCCACCAGCCATCAATACCACATACCACAGTGCCGGGCGTGGTGGCTCACGCCTGTGATCCCAGCACTCGGGAGGCAGAGACAGGAGGATCGCTGAGTTCGAGGCTTGCCTGGGCTCCATAGTAAGCTCAGAGCCAGCCTGCACTACAAAGCGAGACCCTGTCTCTAAATAAATAAATAAATAAATAAATATAATAAGAAGCTAAATCATGGTTTTAAAGAATATTTTTCTAGGGGTTATTTATTTTCACTTTTGTTTCTTAGAAAATAATCCCTATGCTTTGTAACTTCTAAAGATAGATGATAAAAACACTGTCATTAGAATAAACACTGGGGCTGAATTCTTAGGTGATCTGCCTGTAGTGTAGAACCTGAACCCCCCATCTCTGGGGGCCACACACTCAACACGGAAGCACCGGGAAGTGCAGCAGGCACAAACCACTGGGCAGGACCGAGCTCCATGCTGCTGGCAACTTCACGGGCTGCCAGACAAGACAGGAGGCCAGCAGGGCAGAGAAGGGCAGGCCGGACGCGCACAGACCACGGGACTCAGGGGAGCCCTACGCTCTTCCCCCGCGTGTTACCTGTGGCCAGACGCGCGCCCTGCTTCCTTCCCTCTGTGCTGGGGCCCGAGGACAGTCACACCAAGACCTAAATCCAGCTCCTCTGATGACTAGCACAAAGAGTGTGGTAGAAGGGACTCTGTTCCCCTTTTCACTTTCTGAAAGTTCCAGCGAAGATGAAAAAGAAGCCAAATAGCAAAGTGAGCTATGGACTAGAACTACCATACCTCTCGTCACTCAAAGTGGCCCCTGAACCAGAAGCACCCTCCAAGCTGACCAGAATGCAGAAGCTCAGCTTTACCCCTTTCCCTGCTCACAGTCTGTGGTACACTAGCCCCAGAAATGCACACGGGCTCCGCCCAGACCAGTCCCCTGAGCACAGGGCACAGGAGCGAGAGAAGCCCTTTGAGGTTTGGCCTGGCCAGGAGGACGATGCCTGGCAACGTCCAGGGAGGGGGAGAAGGAGAAGCTACGGGGATCAGAAGGCCAGGGGAGGGTCAGCTGCAGAGCTGAGCCGGGCCCTGCTGAGGCGCTGGCCAGGATCCTCCGCCTCCGGGCTCGGTCTGCACTTTGACCCACAGCCTCAGCGGAAGCCCGAGGCTCCCACGGCCGGCCGCAGACAGGGGTGAGGACCGAATCAGACGGCACCAAGGAGCATGCCACGGAGCCGCTGCAGCTGTGGGGCACACTGCTCTCTGCACAGGCAGGGGTGAACGGCTGCGGGGTGCAGATGAGAGGACTGGCTCGGGGCGTGGATGCTCTGCTCTCCGGAACCACCCACAGCTCCAGACGTGACATGACAAAGGCCCCTGAATCGTCCAGCATTGCCAACCTACCCTTTTTCAAATACACGGCCACAGACTCTGGGTCACGGTTCCTCACTTTCACCTGGCAGCGAAGACGGCCCAGGCCAGTGCCCTGGGAGCTCCCCAGAGGATCCTGTTCCTGCAGACGGGGAGAGGGCACATCAGCACCCCGTGATGTTTAGCAGCTCCATTCAATGCACATTTTTTTTTTTTTTTTTTTTTTTTTGCTTTTTGGAGACAGGGTCTCGCTTTTTGTAGTTCAGGCTGGCCCTGAGCTCACTATGGTGCCCAGGCAAGCCGCTGCGAACTCAGCAATCCTCCTGTCTCTGCCAATGCACATTTTTCAAATAAACCATAGCCAGGCACTGGGGCCACGAGACAAAAAGGGAAGGATTCCTGCTTGTTTGTTTCTCCTGGTCCACTGGAGCAGAGAGACATGAGCAGTAAAGTCAGAGCGTGAGCGGTAAAGGGTCAGGCAATTAGAGAGGAGGCCCTGACAAACAAAAGGGACTTTACACTAAGGAAACAGCAGACATGCACACCGGAAATCAATGGATACTTAAACAAGGTCTAGTCAGAAGAGGGCTGAAGAGAGAGGGGAAGACATCGGAGCCAGGTCCTGGGAGACCGTGAAGAGACACAGCTTCCGGCAGGGGAGGCTCTGAAGCTTAGGAACGGCATGGGCACCCTTCCAGCTGTCTCAGGTTCTTGGTTATCTCTGACTCTCCTGGGACTTATCTTTAGCAGTTCTGTCCCACAGGTGTTGGGGATAAATTTGACTATACCTGTTTGTGTTTTTAACCTGGTATTTTGCTCTCTCATCTCAGCTGTCAATCTTTGAATTTCCTGGGGGACTCCTGGTGAGAAGAGGAAAAGGGCGCAGGCCATTGGAAGGCAACGGCACCTCTTGCTCCTCAGACAGCCTGAGCTCACTGGCGAGGTGATGGCCTGGGAGGCCAGGAGAGCCATACAGAGCACAGAGGGAAGGGCCGCTGCAGACCAGAGCAGAGGCCCATCCTTAGGTGCCCGTTCCCCGGTGAGGCAGGGGCAGCCGGAAGCCAGATGGATAACTGGACCAGGGAAGCCACACCCAGGGCACAAGAGCTCCTGCAAAGCTGCCTCCTACCCCACAGCCCAAACCTGATTCACAAGCGCTGAGAAGACTGAAGCGGAACTTGGGGCTCAGGACCTAAGCGTGGGTCAGCCCAGCGTGACCAAGGACGACCAATACTATCCAAGGCCCACCCTCACCCCGAGCGGGGCAGTGCAGCCCTGGGCCCCGGGGACGGGCCTTTATGATGCTCAGGGTGGAAATGTCCTGCTACCCTGAGTCAGCAAGAGCGGTATTATGTCGACAGCAGGGATGACAAGGGTGACGATGATCACCGAGAATTTTTCTGTGGCTGTTCTCTGAGTTGCTCCAAGGACACACTCCATCCTCACAATGACCCTGCGACAGGGTACATCATCATCCTGTGGAGGATTTGGGGACACAGAGGCACTGAGGATGTAAATAGCAAAGAGCAAGTAGTGGAGCTGGGACTGGAACCCCAAGAACCCCTGCCTCTTCTACACAGCCTGCACCTAGAAACCCTGCGTCAAGGGCCCTAAAACTCCTTTTCCAAGATGCCACTTGGGAATACAATTTCACATACAAGAGCGTGCCGTCCGCGCACTAGTGTCTCTGATGTCAAACCTGTCCCAGGTGCTCAGGTCCTTATCTGAGGGAACGAGCAGTGGGTCAGCACATCGAGGCCACTGCAGGGAGGACACAGAGGACTCGCGGGAGGGAGTCAGGGTGGAGAGCAGCACTTGTGAGAAAGTGTTAGCACAAAAGCAAAATACTTATAAGGACACAGATGCTTTCCGGAGTATTCGTAAGAACTGGTGTACAAAATGGAGATTTGCACAGGCTGAGGAGTTAGAAAACGAGGACAGGATCCTTCTGCTTTTCACCAGGGACTATCTACGCCTCAGAGAGGCAGACGGTATTTGGGGCAGGGACGGTGACCTCATGGCATGTGGGCCAAGGCGCTCGATGAAGCAAGCATGGAGAGAGGACGTGGGTGCTCAGTGGCAGGTCTCTCGCGGGCTCCCCAGCAACTGAAGCCACCCTTCTGCCTCCGCAGTGGGTCTCAGGCCTGGGCTCCCCACGTCCCATCTCCCCGAGGAGCGCAGGCCGGATGGACGGCTGCAGCCTGAGGCTCTTTCCCATTGCCTCGAGGGCCGCCCACTCACCTGTGCAGAAGTGGTGCAGGCGAAGTTGCCATTTGCCCAGCCGTAGAAGTCGCACGTGACCTCCTGCTCTGCCGTGAGCACCGTGAAGAAGCCGCAGGCTACATCATCCGCACAGTCTGCAGACAGCATGTGAGGGACTTGGAGGGGCAGTGACAGAAAGGATGGACAGAGTCCCACCCTGCCGCATGCCCAGGCATTCTCACAACACACCCACACACACTCTCCAAACACACTCAGGTGCACAGTAACCAGGCCTTTTACGCTTCTCTCATTTTCCGAGACGTGGGATTGAACTCAGGTCCTTGCGCTTGCCGGGCAGCTGCAGTGCCACTGAGCCACATCCCCAGCCCTTCTACCACCCTTGCTTTTTTCTGGAAGGACCAAGCCCGGCATCCACTGGGTATCTGAGTTGTGCTCCTCAACTATCAGGCAGCTGAGGGAGACTCAGGAGGACATGATGATCTAGAAAAATCTACACTTCTCATGACTAGTCTCCCATGAGGAGGCCCATTTCACACTGCAGGCCCATGGCCACTTCGCTTTCCCCACACCACAGGCATGAAGCCCAGTACCTGGCACAGAGGCTCAAAGACTTTGTCAAATAAATCAATGAAGTTACAGTATCTTGTTAAGCTGAGCCATATTCAACTATGTAAAGTTCATGAATAATGATAGATGCTAATAATTTACAAAGAGTGAAAGATTTTGGTAAAAAAATGTAAGTTGACTGAAAAGCGAAAATGTGCCAATGTGCAAGCAGCATTTGAGGGACAGACCCCGTTGGGGTATCGGTGTGCTGTTCCTGTACTGACTTCCGCACTCATGAGAGGCACATTTAGAGATGAAGGAACAGGCTAGGAATTGGCAAGGTCACACACTGCATGGGGGCAGTGTGGTCTTTCAGGGCCCTTCCGCTCTGGGCCCTGTACTCCCCAACACCCGTCGCCCCCTGCAGGCAAGGAGAACCATGTATCTGGTGGTCGAGGTGTTGTCCTTTCCTCTGACAGGACAACTCACAAGCTGCAACCCTGTGAAGCAGGGAGTAGACCTGTGAAGATGGCCCCAGGGTTGGACCTCAGTTGTGAAAGTGGCCCCAGGGTGCACTGCGGCTGGGATGGTGGTCTCCAGAGGTCTGTCTCCGAGCTTTATAGGTACAGTGCCCTCATGAATTTGGTGCTAGGGAGCAAATGCTGGGTCTTTTCATCCACGCACGGCTGGGCCCACTCAGGACCAAAGAAAGCTGTTCACTCCTGCTCACCTATTTCTGAACCTAAAGCCCACTTTTACTTCAACTGTGTGACTTCGGTCCTCTGTTGCAGGCTCAGGGACAAGGCCCTGTCCTGGATGGCCCTCTTTCATTTCTCTGATAGGACACTCTCTTGCCAGACTCTCCTGACACAGCGGTCTTGCTTAACTGTTACCCGCCCCACATTTCTGTAACTTGAGTTTATTGCAGCTGCATAAACCATTTCCTGACTCTAACAGACAGACGGACGGACCTGTCCTCTCTGCTCACCTCGTTCTGTAGGATGCTACACCCCCTCTTTCTTGCCTGTCTCAAGCTGGGCCACAGCATGCGAGTGCACACTGGGTATAGCAGTCCTTGCCAGGAGAACTGCTGCCATAGATCCCGGGTACACGTCCCTCCCACAAGCTCCTCGGGTCCCTCGTGCTCCCCGTGGTTCTGTTCCTCTAGGCCACTGATGGCGAACCTCTCAGAGCTTTCAGTGTTGCAAACAGCCCACGGTGGCACACACGCCATGGGTTCACCGCTGCTGCCCCGGACCCAGTGAATACCTCTCATTCTCCTTTTGTTTCGGCTCCTCCTTCACATCCTGCACTGTGAGCCATGCAGGACAAATGCGCATGACCAAAACCGACTCAGGCTAGAGTAAACCACTTCATTGCTGACGGAGCCATAATGCAATAATGGTTACGACTGTAGGTTTAATGTCCACTGACCTAACTCCGCTTTTAAGTTCTGTCACTTGCTAAGTCTGTGTCCATGAACTCACACTCGGTGTAACTTGGGGTCACAACGGCTACTTTATGGGTGGTTGGAGGGTTATGAGATAATCCATGTAAAGATACGTGTTCAATAAATAATAGCTATTATTACTACCTATCTGGTCTCATGGATGCAGTAGACAGATACACACCCTAAATAGCTCTATAACTAAGTTTGTTCATTCTGTTCCCTAATATTTCACATGCTTCTTGCTATTTAGTAGATGTACTATAAACTCTGCAACAAGATTATGGGTTGAATATACATGTTGAAAATGAATGGATTCATAACGTTGTTGATGAACTGCTTTCTCATTATGGTTTCAATGGCATGCTTTCTTTCGTCTCCCCAGCATCAGCAGAGGATGTTTCCGCTCCTTGCCCCACATGCCCATCTCCCCGGGGCCCCTCACCTGCCAGACACTGCATCAGTGGGGATCCAGAACCGGGAACTGTGGATTTGACCATCCCAGGGGCCTCAGCATTAAAGATCACCTTCCATTCGGGAGCCTTCTCGAACCGCCGCATCACTGCAAGGAAAAAGCAGAGTTACACAGTCTGAGCGCGGGAAGCGGAGCACAGCAAGAGGGGGGTGAAGCAGAGCGCAAGAGACCTGGGCCCGACACGGCAGTCGCACAGTCGCTTCCTGTGACACCCTCCTGGCACACAGCACACCCCCGCATCCAGGCCTGAGAGCTGCCACACACCTTGTCCCCCACGTCCTACGTCCCTATCAGCAAGGGTACAAAATACTGACGCTATGGAAAACATTTCAACTTGTTTCTTCTTGTTATTGGATTTCTCTATCTAAACTTGATTTTGCTGTTTCTGTCTTCAAATGTTACCTATACCATGTAATTATTTTATCAGAATATTTCTTTCCATAAAACAACTTACAACTCTTTCTGACACATTAGATATTGTGTGTATGGGTTTGTGTGAATCTGGAGATGGGCTGCGTGACTCACCCATTTTTAAAACAGTATTTGTTTAATTAACATACTAGCATCTGCTTCTGCCATAATCAGCATGCAGCTCTTGAGGCCCATTTGGGTTGGAGTGACAGCCACCTGCTTATGGAACTAGCCGAATCAGGAGGAAGAGAGATAATTTGTCAAGGCTCTGTGACTTGAAGCTTATCCCTCACTACCGAAGACACAGGGAGGATATCTTTAGAAGTGAGATTCATCTGCCGGCCTGCCAACACCCCAGTGTGTTATTTGTACACACCTATCAAAAAGCAAGATTCAGGGCCAGAGATTTAGCTCAGTGGTTCTGGCACCTGCCTCACAAGCGCAAGGTCCTAAGTTCAATCCCGGTAACCACATACAATGCTGGGCATGGAAACTCACACCCACCAGCAATCAATACCACATACCACAGTGCCGGGCGTGGTGGTCACGCCAGTCATCCCAGCACTTGGGAGGCAGAGACAGGCGGATTGCTGAGTTTGAGGCTTGCCTGGGCTACACAGTGAGCTCAGAGCCAGCCTGAACTACAAACCAAGACCATCTCAAAAAAAAAAAAAAAAAAAAGCAAGATTCATCAATAAGCCCAAAGCACATGAATATCAGTTCTTTGCAGATGTAATTATAAACCTATATGTGAGCACTCACTTATACACATCCATGGCTTTATAAACAGCCTACACTGAGACTGGCTTTCATCAAGCCATGTGTATTTAATGAAGAGGCAGTAAGTCTAAATAGAAAATATATCTAGACCTGCCAAAGCAATCTTTTCTTAGCTTTCATAGTGAAACCATAAAAATTTTTTTCAAAAAGTTCATTCTCATTGGATGGTGAGGGAAGAAGAAAGCATTAATGTAGAAATGGCATGCTTCAAAAGCTGTGACACAGAAATGCATTCTAAGTGTACAAAATGGTCCTTCCACTTTGATCACTGAGGCTGCCCACTCTGGGCCCTTCTGCTGTTGTCCCCTCCTGTCATGTTAGTTTTCCATTCTGCGGTACCTTCTTTGGAAAGCTGAGCTTCAGTCCAGTAAATGTCATGATACAGGAGTGTCCCTAAGTCTAGGTTGCTATAGATTGCATGAACAAACATTCTAGGAGAAAAATGATGTTTAAAAGGTCTTTCAATTTCCTCCAACTAAATTCTACCAAAACTGTAGTCAGTGTAGCTCTTCGAGAATCTGACAGTGTTCAGAAAAGGAAAACTGGTGGGATCTCTTCCCCTGAAGACCTTCAGGAGATAGTGTGGAAGATGACTAGACCACTCGTCTCATCAGCAAGTACCCACCTCTCTGGAAGAGAACAGGAAAAAGCTAGGAATCTAGCTCAGAAGTACCTGCAGCCCAGCGAGGTGAGTCCAGACAGGATGCTTTGAAACTACAATCCTACTTGATCCTAAGAGCAAGGCAGAGACCCTGTGTAAGCAGAATAGCCAGAATGTGCTGGGAGCACCATCGAGAGACTGTTGGGCTGGAGCAGTACACCGGCTCGGGCAGCGAGCCAGGAGGTAGCAGCGGGGTCTGGACTGAGGGTGGCAACAGCGGAGCAAGGGCCGATCCCCCTCAGGAAGACACCTGCCAGGGAGGTATTCAGCTGAGCGCTGGGTCCTCTGCAGGTTCTGAAAGGCGAGAGGCTCCGATATGAACCTGCAACTGCCTTCTAAGAAGGAGGTTCCTCTCAGCGGCACAGAAGGGATTCTGAGAGGGAAGCTGCCATTCTAGTGGGGGCGGTTTGTTCATATGGAAATCCCTTGCACCCCTAGAGAGGAAGCCTGGAGCTCGGAGCTTTGCATGCACAAGCAGTCTAAGATGCTGAGGACCCCTGGGGGACAGGGAATAAGCCAGCACCACCAGGAGGCCTCCTCAGAGCAGTCAGAGTCGGGCTGTGCCCTGTGGGTGCTGCTTCTGCTGCTGCTGAAACCGTCCTTTCTGCTCTCATTGCTGGGAACAACAGCCATGACCGGCTCTGTGAGCTGCAGGGGACCATCCTTGGAGCACAGCTGTGAGTAGGGATGAGGGGGCAGTGACCCCAGAACAGCCAGTAAGCACCAGGGAGCCCTGGGCGAGCAGCCTCCTCTCTGTGGACACTTCCCTTCGTCTGGAAAGAAGCTGCCCGGCCGATCTCTTAAAGCACCTGTCAGCCCCAAGTCCTACAACTGCTAGCTCTGCCCGGAAGGGCAGAGACTGAGAAAGACTAAGACTGTGGTGGGGAGTTTCGCTGGGTTTGCAGTGTGTCCACAGGGGCACAAACATACTGACCCTGCCCCAAAAAGGGCCTTGGGATTTGTTAGCTCCTCACCAGAGGACGACTGCTTTGAATAGGAGCTGATGATTTCTCACTTGGATTTCTCTGGTGTAGTTGGATGTACTGACTTCCCTAGAGGACAGGCAGACCGTGTATGTGTGTGGACAGGGGTGTGAACATGTACACGTGTGCATGGGTAGACATGAAGTGATGCCTGTCTGTGGGCTGCACATGTGTATTTAAGGAGGAAGAAGAGAAATCATGGAAGGGGCACAGCTTGGCGTTAACAGAAAATAGGGGTTTGGGAGTCAGACACACGCACATATGAAAAGTCTAGCTGTGATGTGCCCTAACTGTGAAATGAAGATGCACGCTTCCGCACTCTCTGCCTCAGTTTCCCCACTAAATTACCAGTGACAATAACATGTACCCCGTATAGGAACACTTGCGCTGCTGGGCACACAGCAAGTTTGAGGACACCAGGCCCTGTCCTCACGCAGAGGCGCTGAGAGGTGAAGCACAGAGGAAGCAGGCAGCTTCTGTGGCTGAGCTGACTCGTCGTCGTCATCATTCTGAACTGGCCCTGACTTCTGACAGTCACGCCATCGCTGCCACGCACCCACCCTCCACACACACAGGCTGGGACATCCTCATTTCAGACAGGCAACGGCTGGAGCAAGTGCTTGCCCAAGACCACAAGGGCAGCCGAGGGACCCACTGGTGTGAAACCACTTCTGATCAGAGAGTGCGGCCCTTCCTTCTGCTCTGCAGGCTCCCAGCATGCCTTGGAGTTTGGGTGTTGGTTGTAGGTGGTGATCACGTTAGCTACAGAGAAACTGTGCCAGGCACAGGGTGAGTGACTGTAATAGGATGACGGTGACCCTCACAAAGACTCAGGAAACAGACAGAACACCCTGGGGACCACAGGGGCTACGCAGCCTGCTCTGGATCACCTTCTGAGAAGTTTAGGAACTAAGGCCAACACCCAGTCTTTCCACTATGTTCGCTTTTCAAAGGGCACTGACGGGTCATTGAGGGTTGGAGAGCCCACCTGCCTACAGAGAAGACTTTAGAGACTCATTCTTATAAACGTTTACCATTTGTGTGCTTAAGTATTTAGGGATGAGATCTCAGGCTATCTGAAAAATACTTTTTAAATTATTCCAAAATGGGCAAAATACTAACAATTTTCGGATCTAGGCGAAGGGTAGTATCTGTTCATCCCACTGTTCTGATGTCATCTAAAGCAGAAAGTCAGAGACAAGCGCATAGCATGCCTCTCTTCCTCTCTGCGGAGACCCCTCCACCCAGCATGCAGCTAACCTAACTACAGGCACGTACTCAGACACTGGGAGTCAGAGAGCGGGGCCTCTGACTGTGACCACAGCAGCCTGCGCCCCTGGCTGTCCACGCAGAAGGCCTTGCCACTGGCCCTGTCTTTCTGGCTGGCTCGGTACTGGCCATCCTGGTCACACTGCAGGCCCATCTCATTCCTCTCACAGTCAGTGACACCTGCAATGACAGACAGACACATTATGCAGCGACAGCCTCTGGGGTCCTCCCCCCAGGCTCCAGGTCATTCCCGGGTGACCAGCCTCACATTTGCTCCAACACTAGCTTAGAGCTCTGCAGGGTTCCCACCTTCACCAAGGCACGACACCCAGGATCCCCGCCAGCCCTGCCCCAGACTGGACAGCCCACACCCATCGGGTGCCTTCAGTGTCTGACCACGCTGTCGCCGCTCCACTCCTCAGGCACAGGAGTTGGCACCAGCTGGTTGCCCTACCGATGCGCTCGCCTCCCTGCCAGCACACCGGGACTCAGCAGCTCACTGTCCCCACTGTCTGCTATGGTTGAAATATGATTCCCGTGAGGAGGCAGTGAGAGGACAGAAATTTAATCTGACTGAGGCACTGATGGGAGCTCAGCAGGTGATTAAGAGTAGAGGAGGCCACTGGGGTAGAGCCACTGTGGCTGAATCCTGGTGGCTCTATGAAGAGGGAGAGTGATCTAAAGAGACACGGAGATGCACAATGCTTCCCGCCTCTTGCCACACGTGTCGTCTTGGGACTCTGCCAGCAGAGTCATCTCTCACTGCAGTCCAAAGGCCTCCGACCTCCAGAACCATACACCAGAGCCAACCTCTTTTCTTCATATAATTAACCTGCCTGAGGTATTTCATCAAAGTAATAAGAATCAGGTCCACACATCTCAGCCCTCATTTACTGAGGAAGCCTTCTTGCTAGGGGGAATCTAATCCTCAGTACAATGCCATCAGGAGGAAGGGCCTTGGGAGGTGATGGGCCTGGGGGGTGCAGCCCTCATGAGTGGGGTTAAAGCTCTCGTAAAAGAGGCTCAGTGGAGCCCATTTGCGCTCCTACCATGTGAGAACCCAGCAAGATGGCACCATCTATAATGATGTTATTAAGACCCAGAATCTGTCAGCACCTTCACTTTGGACTTCAGCCTCCAGAACCCAGAGGACCAAAGCCCTGCTGGAGTAAGCCTCCCAGTCAGGTATTCTGTCCTAGCGATCGGAACAGACTGGACACGTCAGGCACCCCTCTGTCCAACTATTGATTGTTCTCCCTAGGATCGGCACGTCTCCATCATAGCAGGGAGCACTGCCATTTCTACTGTTCCATGAATAAAAGACTGGTGGCCATCTGACTGAAGATCTAAGGACTAAAAATGTTTTGCTCAGAACTATCCCAGTGACTTATCAACAAATAGGGTCAAATCAGTAAGTCAATAAATAGGGATAAATCTATGGGTGAATACCTATGTCCCTGTGCTCAGGCCATTTCCTTTCCTGGAAGTCATTTTCTACTTCTGGTCCCCAGCTGACCCCTCCACCCATCCCAGGCCATCGAGCCCTAGAAAATCTACTGCAATGGCATCCAAACACACCTTCACTGACCTATTAACTAGATCACAATGTATTTATCCACTCACTTCCTCCCCAACTAAGGCTTGTATTCCTGGAGGAAGGAGACTTTAATTAATACGGAGTATACGCTTAACAGGAAGCAGGGACTCAATACTGCTTTTTGTTTGTTTCTGTGACACTGAGGATTGAACTCAGGACATTGCTTTTGCCCAGAAGATACAGCACCACTGGGCTATATTCCCGGCCTCTCAATATATTTTTGATAAGTGATATAAAAAGAGAATTCCATGACTCATTTCTCTAAAACTTGGAAGAGAAAAGCAGTCTTTTGTGTCATACAGTGATTTGATAATATGTGAGCTTCCATGTCTCAAGACTATTAAATCCATTATTAACCACCGATTAATAACAACTTTTGGGGAAGTTACAAAAGCTACTTTTGAAATAGTTTGCATGTCATGTGTGCTAAACATGAACTAATACATCAATAAACAAATAAGTAAATAGTCACTTATCAACAGTTATCAACAGAACCTCAAGCATGGTCCAGTGAGTGTATGTTAAGAGATGTAGGGAAGGGCCGGAGATTTAGCTCAGTGGTTCCAGCACCTGCCTTGCAAGCGCAAGGCCCTGAGTTCGATCCCTGGTAACCACATACAATGCTGGGCATGGTGACTCATGCTCACCAGCCATCAATACCACATACCACAGTGCAGGGCGTGGTGGCTCACGCCTGTCATCCCAGCAGTCGGGAGGCAGAGGCAGGAGGATTGCTGAGTTCGAGGCTTGCCTGGGCTCCATAGTGAGCTCAGGGCCAGCCTGAACTACAAAGCGAGACCCTGTCTCAAAAAAAAAAAAAAAAAGTGATGTAGGGAAAAGTGTAAGTAAGCATGCAGACCTCAGCCTCAGAGAAGAACTGGGATTCTCAGAGCTATCCTAACACCAAAAAGAAATTAAGGAAAGATTCCAACTGCTAGGCAGCATTTCAAACTCAGTAGGTTCTCTCCGTTTCTCTTCAAGATGATTCTAACACAGACCAAGTAGCTCAAAAGGCAGAATGTGAGAGTCACATGAAATGGAGAAGTTCTTAGATAGGACAAAAGCCTCAGCAGGGACGCCGACCTTAATGCTGGCTAACAGGGCACTGAAATCGATTCTGTGCCAGAAGAAGCTGTCCAGAGAGCACAATGTGATAGAGTCCTCAGCTGCAGAGAACCGTGAGCAGGGTGGTGGGTGCTTGCTGCACACATGAACACCGGGACTCTGCTTTGCTGTGGACTCATGTCGCGCTCCCATCACATATGGAAGTGCTGATCATCAAGGTCGTGGTATTTGGGGGTGGGGCCTTTAGGGTGCAAGTAGATACAAATGAGATCATCAGGGTGGGGCCTCGTGATGCCCCTGTGAAGAGAGAAAGACAAGCAAGCTCTCTCGGCTCTCTACACATTCAGCAAGAAAAAGGCATGTGAGGACAGAGCAAGGAAGACTTCCTTCACCAAGAGGCTGGGCTGTCAGGCTTGAGAACCTGGAGGGGCAGATGGCTGATATCTGCACCTCTCAGTCAGTGACAATGTGTAAGGTTGGCTGGACCAAGACATCCCTGGGAGTGAGGTATTGCCAGACCCATGCAACAGATGACAGAGTTAATATTCAGGGAGGAAAAATTAAACTGGTCACATGCCAGTGTGAGCACAGAGCAGGGACTGGACGTGGCTAGTGCAAGCATTAGCCTCTGTTCTGTTTCCCACATTCTGTCACGTTCCCTCCATAAAAAAGACCAGTACATGACATGGGTGCCCTTTCAAGCAGAGCTCCAGTGATACACTGATAGCACCCCAGGCCATCCTGATCAAAAGCTTGGCAGTGAGTGCCTACAAGGGAAAGGCAGCACCCAGATAAGCGGGGCATTTCACCACTGGAGAAGCTTCCACCCTGCAGGAGAAGCAGGCTCCCACCTACCCAACCGCTCCCACTCTGGCTTTCTTGGATATACTCGCCTAAAGGACAGCTCTTGTGACGTTGGCAAAATCAAAGACCTGATCTCTTTGGCATGCTTGCTTGAAAAGTTCTAGAAATTACTCACATCGGAAGTAAGGGTGGTTTGCCTCACACTGACATAATTTCAGATGAAAATGAAAAGCTGCATCACAAGGGAAATCATGTGTCTTGGCTAGGAAAACCTTAACCATACCAGGTGAAGGGTAAGTAGGCGAAGTGAAACCGCCTGACATGTGGGAAAGCCACACCTACATTCGGTCCTGGCAAAGCAGGCCCACAAGAGAGTATGGGCGGCATAGCAGGAATGAGTACTCTGATGGGCAGAAAATATCTTCTTCATCTTGATCTGATAAGGTTGGCTTACAAAATTCAGAAGTTTCGGAATCAGATAAAATCAAGGTCAAACCCCGATTAGCTTCGTGACTTTAACTAATTCACTTCGCTTGTTTGAGCCTTAGACTTTGTATCCATAATCATGAGGGTACAATTATTTACGTGGAAGAGGTGTTGGGAAGACTGAAATGAGACAGCACAGGTGACGTTCCTGGCCTGGAGTCCGGCAAGTGCTAGGAGTCCAAAGAGGGTGGCCCCTTTCAGTACTATGCACCAAGCAAGACTGGCCTCACTCCAGCCCAAGAGACACCTAGTAACATCCAGAGTTGTGTCCGGATGCAGACAACTGTTGCTGGCCTCTCCTCAGACTCCTGAGCACCCCACACCAGAAGAAAAATGCCCAAACACTGTCAGAGCAGGGCTGCGCGCCTCCCTCGCACCCTCCACCTTCCCAGGCTTCTCCTCACCAGCCAGCGGGACTTACAGTGAGCCAGGCTGAACGCTCCAGGGGCGACGGTGGTTCTGCCGGTGGGACACAGGATGCAGGCCGCACTGCCTGCCTGCTCTTGGTAGAACCCAACAGGACAGGGAATACACCGCTCATCTGGAGAAGAGCTTCCTTCCGGACACACAGCTGGGGAGAGAGCAGGAGACACAACGGTGAAGAACAAGGCACCGCTTCTTCGGGACAATTCTGAAACACACAGGTGAAGTCGGCCCGGAGCTCATCGGTCTACCGGAGGCCTGGGGGATCCAGTGTGCCCGCGGCTTGGAAGCCCAGGGCCAGCTGTGCAGCAGCACTGTCCGGGCACTGACGAGCTGTGTAGACAAGGCGTCAGGTGTGAGCAGCAGGGGGCGGCAAGCAAGGGCAGGGCGGCTCTCAGACCAGGCACGTAGGCTCGAATGACAGGGAGGACTCAGGCAAAGCCCGAGGAGAACACAACTCCAGGCTGAGGGGACAGCACGAGGGAACCAAGGAATGGGAAGGAAAGGTGAGGCGGAGCCAGAGCTCAGGCTGCAAATGGCAGGAGCTGGAGCTGGGGCCAGCTGGAGAGATGGGGTCCCGCCGCGGGCTACCACGAGAACACGTCCCAAAGGTAGGGCACGGTGGGGTACAGTGGGGCGCTAAGAGCCCAGGTAACATCCCAGGGTTTGCCATAGCTCATTTGCTTAGGCTCTTCTGAAGCTCTGATTTCTCCAGTGGGACATGGGATTAATGATACCACCCAAGCAGAGTGTAGTGATAATGAATATCCAGTACGTATCACGATGCCAGACACACGTGTAGTTGTCAACAAAGTGACAATTATTCTTTACACTGGAGTGACACATCTTTTCTTGTAGCCAATCTCAGCACTACCCACTCTGTCCAAACCGGGCGACACGGAGCAATTCCAACAGCTCATTACCATGGCACTCCACGTGGGCGGCCTATTCCTGCCTGTAGGTCATCGGTAGTGCTATTCATTCCGGGACCGGGGGGAGGTGCGTGGGACCCCAGGGTAAGGGCCTGAGAGGTACTTCCATCAGGGCTGCTGGGTTTTAGACTGACTTGGAAATAGCACGTCTGACCCCAACAGGAGCCTCCTCACCTGCACCTCTCCGATGTATCACTTGTACTACCCTTTCTGGGCTACGCTGCCAGTCTGCCGCCTCCTGGGACTGTCTCTCCCTTGGCTTTTAACCCTCTCAGTCCCTTCCTCATCCCCTTCCCTAAAATGACACGGGCTGGCAAACAGAGGGTCTCTCCTAAGACTGTGAACTGGGCTCCCAAGCCCTCCAGCCAGAGGCAGGAGTCAGCCCCTCACTCAGATGCTCCGGGAAGAATGGAAGAAAGAGGATCTGTTTTCTTTCCCAGTCCACTGTTTCGTTCCTGTAGATTGCCAAGTAACCTCCAGAAAGGAGCTGTATCCATGAAGTGTGGGAGCTGAAATCTTGCCCCCTCAGGGACCCTCACCTGTACCTAGCATTCATGTCACCCTGAGTTTGTCTCTTCTCCCGTTCCACAGGTGAGGAGGCTGAGCATCAGGACATCCAGGCAAGATTTACTGGTGTGTTTTCTCAGCAAGGCCAAGGAGAAGTAAAATTATAAAACATGTCAAGCCCAGGGCCAGAAGTTTTAATGCTATGAGAAAGGGAACGTCCCCGTCCTAGACAAGAAAACAGGTTAAAGGTCAAGACTGACCAGGCAATGAGGTGATTAGAGGCAAGAGCTCTACCTGCAAACCAAGGCTGCAGTATCCACCAGCCCAGTCCCTTCCTGAAGCCGAGAAGTCAGCAGGGAGCGTGGGGCAGGCTGGAGGAGGCAGGTGTGCACGCAGCTGCCGACTCTGCTCTGGGCCTCAACTTGGCATTTCTGAGTAAATCAGAAACTCAAGCCACGGCTGGAAACCAGATGGTGTTTTCCAGTCTGCTCTGGGCAGGAATGCCTCCCTCAGAGGGGAGTTTCATTACTTCTTTGAGTCAGATTGTTGATCATCATCGCTAGAGCTTTAGTGCTATGACTCTTCTCAAGTAAGTGGCCTCTAAACTCACTGGCTAACCTGAGAGTTCTAACCTCCAAAACCTAAGGGCCGGGTGAGGAGCTGAAAGAGGAGAGCTGCTAACTTTTTTATTTTGGGAGTACTGGGATGGAACCCACGGTCTTCATGTTGAATAACTGATCGACTTTGAAACAGGGTATCACAAAGTCACTAAATTGCCCTGACTGGGCTTGAACTTGAGAGTCTTTGACTTCAACCTCCCAGCATGTAGCACCACACCCGTGGGAACTATCTTTTGCTCCCAGACCAACAAATCCCAGGCCTCCTTTCTACTGAAGGAACCCATGTGCTGTTTCTTCCCACCTTTTCCCTCTGGCCTTGACATCAAGTGGCTTTTCCTATTTTCCAGCTAAAGGACAGGGAAAGTGTGTCTTTGGTGTATAATTATATTTTTAAAACTTAGATGTATGGATGAAAAAGGAGAGGGAGAGGGATGGAGAGAGGGAGGGAAGGAGGGAGGGAGGGGGAAGCAGCAGAAGAAGGGAAAGAAAGAAGGAGGGAGGGAAGGAGGGAGCCATAACACATTACCGTAGAAAAATATCCACAGGGAACTAGTTCTATTATAAGAATGTACAGTGAATAAGTGAATGTTAATGTCATCCAGACCGGAAAATGGAAAATCTAGACAGCTTCCCATGATCCTCTTTAATGCGCCCGTCTACCACGAAGACTGCCAGCAGGTAATTCCACAGGAAGCCATATGGCTGGCTGCAAGGAGGAGGGCGAGAAACACTCAAGTGTGGGAGCGCCAAGGAAGGCCTCTACTCAGCAGCACATCAGCTCCCTGCTCAGGGCCACTGAGGCCAGGGAGGCCCAGGGGCTGCACCCTCCCCCAGCCGGGGTCACTGTCCTCCGAGGGGGTCATCGGGGCTGAACCCCTGAGATGACGCACAGAAACCCTGCTTCATGTGCACAGCCCAAAGCTCTGCCTTGCAGCCTCACAGCTGTGTTCCAGATGTGCTTCAGAAGGGAAGGAGCCCACAGGGACGGACGGGCATGAGAAGCGAACCCCATGGCTGAGAAGGGAGGAATGAAGACCCTGGAGGCAGACGGAGCAGAGTCTAAGTCTCCGGATGTGTGAGGACAGTAGAACCAGGTCTTAAGAAGTGGTTACGTCAAAGAGATGTGCCTTCTATTCACCATCTCGTGTTTTCCAAACCAGACCCACGAAACACGGATTATGCTCATGAGGCTAAATAACATTGCCAGGGTCCTACTTGAGTCAGCACTGGAGCCAGAACTCAAGTCCAGGCCCCCCTGACTTCACCCCGCAGGGCCCATAACCACACACCCCTCATGTGGATCTGGTAGCGCTCAGTGCTCTGGGCAGAGATGCTCGTGAGGCCCCACGTGTCCCAGAAACCCACTAAAACACTGGCTCTCCTGACTGGTCCTTCAGCACCGCCCTTGTCAATTCCATTCTGGATGTATCTATGTGTTCAGAGGCAGGTGCAGGGCGGAGACGTGTGACTGTCGATCTCTGTCAGTCAGTACTAGGCTGTGGCAGCTGAGAAGCAGCATGTAGCTTTACTGTGAGCCAAGACGATCACACTACAGCATGAGCACCAGATGCAGCCCGCTTCCTGTTTGGGTAAATGAAGGTCTACTGGAATCCGGTGACTTAACAATAAATTTCCTACAAGGACCGAGTGGAGTCATTTAAACAGACTATGGCCCACAAAGCCCCAAAATATTTACTACCTGGCCTCATACAGAAAAGGGTTGTGACTGGGATTCTAGAGAAGGTACATCAGAGGCAACACTTGCCCTTGGGTCCCTCCCCAGGCACCTTCCTGTGGCTCTGGCAGGGCTCCCACTGCCCCTGCCACCTGAGGCCCACTACCAGCCCAGGGACTACATGGACACTCCCTCTCAAGCAAAACCAGCCTGGCCAACTCTTCCTCACCTACTTCCGAGTGGACAAAAATGAATAATCACAATATATCTAACTCTATGGAAGGGACCTTGGTATGAGATTTCCTCTCAGCCCCTTTATTTTACACACACAGGTATGCACACACATGTGCGCACGCACACTCTCATACACGATTCCACACTTCAGAGTCCTTGGCAGTAGAGCCGAGGACATTTCCTACTAAGTCCGAGATCTTGGTGGCAGGTGTCCCTGTGGGACTCCTGCTCTGTGACCTCATTTCAAAGACCATAGCAGGCGGCACCACGCACTCCTTCTCCCACTCCTGGCACTTACTCTTTGGGCACCTCTGGCGAGGCAGAAAGGTGAGTCCTGGGTTTTTCCAGAGAACCTGGGGTGATGAACCCACGGACCGGCTGGTGACTTGAAGAGCCCCCTGCTTGGGGACTACACTTGCAATTGCATTTAATCTGGGCCTCAGGCTCTGTCAGATCAGGAAAGAACTGGCTCCCAAGGCCTAGTGTGAGAGTTAAACGCTTGCAAAGGCGCGCTGCCTACTGCAAAATACTCCGTAAATAGCAGTGGGGAGTGGTTGTGTTTCTGTTCTGTGTTGGGATTTCGCAGCATCTCAAATCCTGTGCAGAGTTCAAACTTTGGTCTGGGTTTCAGAAAAAGAAAAAGCATGAATTTCTCGCACTGCAACCAATATAAATAAGGGGAAAATAATGAAGAACGTCCTTCTTCAGCTCAATAAAAATGCCTGTCTATCTCACACTACACAAGAGAACGGCTCCTCCTCCTGACACCCTCCAAGCAGAACAGAGGCCTCACAGATGTCCACACACTAATTCCCAGAACCTGTGGCTATGCCACATGACGTGGCAAAGGAGAATGAAGGTTGCAAATAACCAGGGGAGGAGGGGCCTGGATTACTCAGCTGTGTGTAATCAAAAGGGCTCCTAAATCAGAAGTAGATGTGAGTAGAAAGAAGGGACCAAGAGCTGCTAACTGCTGCCTTTGACCACACGGGGAAGAAGCCAGGCCCAAGGAATGTGGCCCAGTCCTAGGGACGGGACAGCAGGAGACAGACTCCCTGCCCTGCCCACATTGGATTTTACTGCATAGAACTCATGTCAGAATTCAGCCCACAGGACGGAAGGGTGATTAGATTTCTGCTAGTTTGTTATGGAAGTGAGAGGAGAGTAATCCACCTTTCATCAAGGAATTGCAGCCGCCTTCCTATAAAAAGGAACCAACCCCAAGACACTCACGGGAAGAGAAAGAGCGACTCAAGTAAACCCCCCTCCCCCAATCACTTCCCTTCACTTATAAAACTGCGAGCTAAAATATGGCCATTTGGGATTGTGGTAGGTGACGTATTGCCATAGCCAGGTGGGAAAATCTCTGCCCAGGACACAGACATTCGCCTTCTTCACACAGAGGCTACAGATTGGTCAAGAATGAACAGGAAGGGTAACTTCTGACACCAACTTCCTCCTCCTGCTCCACCCACTACGGTGATGTCCACACAGCCACGTGAAGTAGCTGGCTGTAAGTTTCCCTTCACTAAATAAACAAGAGATCCCCTGCTCTGTGTCCAGAGCGGCCACTCTCCCGGGCTCAGGGGCCTTTCCTAAAGCCTTCCAAGGATTCCTGACAGCATTTGGGGGAAAAGGGGGCCACCTACCGCATCCCAGGGCATCCTGGCCGGCCTCGCTGGGAGATGAGACTCGGTAGAATCCTTCTGTGCACCCGAACCGTGTCTGGGGAGAGCTCACAAAGCTGTCCCCGTGGAGGAAGCGGATGGAGGAGTCTGCCAAGAACGTCTCGGAATCCAAAGGAAGCTGGAATGTGCCACTCTGGACCAGGTCTGCAAAGCGCCCAAGGAGGTCCCTGCCCAGCAGGGCCCTTTCTGTAAGAAAGGGGAGACAGAGGTCACCTCGTTGTTCTCTGCACCCTGATGAAAAGGAGACAGAGGAACCACCCGCTGTCTCATTTGACAGTGGGACAGTGAGGCCCGGAGAAGGGGTCTGACAGACTTAAATTCATCCAGGCCTCAGAAGCCCAGGTGCACTCTCTGCCCAGATCTCTGGCCCCTGCCATTTCTGTAGCATCAATAGGGCCCATCCTGGTACAGGATCACATCTCACAACTAATCGAGACAGTCAGCCCCTCCAGCCTCGGCAAGCCACTGTATCTGGGCCTCGGTTTTCACATCTGCAGAAGGGATCCAGGCACGCCCCTACTGCGCTTGCTGAGATCCCCAGTAAGAACAGGGGTGAAGGGGCCGCCCATGGGACAGGAAAGGCCTTCTGGAGCAGGGTGGCCTTCTGCCTCTGTGCTGACTAAACACAGGGAAGACCTGCAGCTCTGCCCTAGAGCTTCCTAGGGACAGAGGAGACGAGTGCTGTGTGGGCTGAGTGGATCCTACTGAGGAAACTCACACTGCAGGGGCTGCTGGAAAGTCAGCCTGTGGCAGAGAGCCGCGCCGCCATCACTGCACGGCAAGGCTGGAATAAGCATCGCTGCTCATGCGACCCCACGAGTCCAGCCCTGCCCGGCTCTCCAGAGGGAGGCGGTGGGGCCTCTAACTCACCGTGCTGTTGGGCAGATACTTCTCCCAGAGAGTGGCAGGGTCTGCCGCCTGCTCTGTACCCCAGCAACGTTTCTCAGGCCCCTCACAGAGTGCAGGGCAAGCTCCAGCTGGATGCGACCCAGGTTTGGCCTGGGTGACAGAACAGGGGCTTGCTCCCCATATCTAGCTGCAAACTGGTAGACTATGCGCACCCTGCCACAGTGCCTGAGCTAAGCAGGACACACGCTGCACAGGTATCAAAGAGCCCAGCCCATGCCTCCTTCTGAGGTCTCTGGAAGCTCAGTCCGTCCAGACCAGAGCTTCCTGCTCTAAATGGGGCCGCAGTCTGACGTTTCTCACTGAAAGCGGTGGGGCAGACATTACGACCTAGTGAAGTTCATTCTCTTCCCGCGTGCTGTGTGTCCCCTGTGCGGAGAGGTCACCGGGGGACTGAGAAGCTGCTCTCCCAGCCCAGCGAGCCTCCCATCAGCGCCATTATGTAACGCTAGTAAGCTCGAGACCAGAGCTTTTTGGCTTTCCCTGTACATTTTATACTTATCTTCCCCAAACTCCCTGAGTCATCACAGGAAGGCATTGGGGAGGAAAGGAAACCGAGGCTGAGGAGGACACGTGGCTTCTCCAAGTGGTAGCACAGAAAAGCCTACCGATGTCATGCAAGTCTGGGAGGGAGGCTGCCGGGATGTCCTTCAGCTGGGATTTCCATGTGACATTCACTCCTAGACGCTCCGCACTCAGACACCCCACCTGCACGGAGGCGCTGTCGCAGACAGGATGGGAAACTGAGGCCCCAGCTGTCCTCACCTGCAGGAAAGTGATGCGGTCAATTCAGAGATGGACAGGAAGTGCCAAAGGCCGGAACAGGCTCTCCCTACTTCCCCTCGTCCTCCACCACTCTGCCCGGGGAGGAGGCACTACTGCAACCCACTCAAAGAAACAGGCTCAGAGACTAAACAGACTGCACTGGTCACACAGTGAGCAGAGACTAAGTAGGGGACAAGCCGACTCTGCGCCCGAAGCCTGCTCCTCCCCCGACCCCATGCCAGTGAGAAGAGGTGGGTCTTCACACAGGTGAACCCTCAAAGGACCTGTTGTGTGCACTCCTACAAGGTCACACGGCACAGCGTACTCCTCTTCCCAGGCCTCAGCCTTTGCCTCCCAGGAGCCAGCACCAATGTGGTTCCACCAGCTCGGGCTGCACCTGCAGACTGACGCTAACCTTGCTTAGCAAGCCTGCCTAGAAACCTCGAGGCTGCCTGGGGAATGTGCTTCTTCCATCCAACATCCAGCCTCTATGTGTCTGGGAGCCTCGGGTTATTAAGTGTCACCTGCCAACCCAGGCATGCTTCACGCAGATGAAACTCCTCCTCCCGCTCTTTGCAATTTTTCCCTTCAAGCCTCCATTCACCTCTCCCTGCCTTCTGTTTAAAATGCTGGTCACTTCTGGACAATGGATATTGTGTTCACTTCATGCTCCATTCTTTTCCTCGTTACAACTGCATATTAGGAATTAAAATTTGTCTTTCCCACTTAAACTCGTGTCTAGATCAGATTATCTGCGATGATCCTCAGACCTAAGGCCATGCCTGCCTTATGACAAGCATTCTGGCATTTAAATAGTAAGACTCAGTGAATGAAGAAGTGAATTTGGTATAATGAAGGAGTCCAGACAGACCTTGACTTCCCAAAGTCTGATAAATTTTGGGCACATTACTTCGTTTCTAAACGTTTTGGATGATGGCCTGACAGGGAGAGGGCCCCCAGCACCTGGTCTGGTTTTCCTCATGCAAAGAGTGGCTGTAAGAGGACTGCTCTGAAGGGTCCCCGGCAGGGAAGCATGATCCTGCACACGGTGAGCGCTCAGGAGGAATCTGACATCTTCACGCCAAGGATGCCCGCCACGGGGCACGCATGGGCCTGCCTCAGCCACAGCACACTTCGCTTTGGCCACACGTCTTCCCAGGCCTGGGCCTCAGCTGCCCGTTGCCTAGACGGGCTAAGGGTTTGTTTGCGTCCAGGTTCCTCTGAGTCCCAGGTTCTCCGCGGCCACCCTGTGGGAGACACAGCTCACCCAGATGTGGCAGAAGCCACGGGCTGTCAGCTCATCCAGAAGGAAGACCCGGAACGCCTGCAGCAGCCCTGTGTAGTCAGCACTGCACACCTTGCCCGGGGGCAGCTGGAGCTGGACATGCACTCCGGTCTGGATGGTCTGCCATGGCTGGGGCCCTGTAGGCGAGACAGGAGGTCAGCAGCTGGCGACGGCAGAGCCACGGGGGTGGTCTTGTTTCTTCCTCTATAGAAACAACTCGTCTTCTTTTAGGTTACAACACACAGACTGCCATCTCATACTGTCATCCTTAGAGGCTAATAACTTCCTGACATAACTGCTTATCTCGGAATTATTTCCCATCCACGCCAAATATAGGCGAGCCCCAGCCTCTAAACCAGGGCAATCCTGAATACTCTGCTTGGAAAATCTTCCCCACTCGCAGGCAAATGAGGGGACCCCATGCTCTGGGGGATTAAGAGCAGATATTCCCTCTGGTTGTTCAGGATGAGCTGCACAGTCACACACAGTAGTTCTACACTCAGCTTCGCCAACAGTGACCAGCTGGGTCTTTGTTTCTGCTTAGGCTACTCTGCTATGATCAAAGGAATAGGCCACTTATTTAGCTAAATCACATATTAAACTTCTTAACGAAGATCCTCCACTGCCCAGATTGCTCTGTAACAAACGCTGTCCTCTACAGTGTGGCCTCACCCCACTCCCTGCACCTCATGCTGCTCTGTCCCAGGATGGGGTCTCTCTTCTGGGCCCCCTGCACTGGCCGGGCTGTGTGAGGTCCTTCTGTCTTCCCCCATGTGGTCAGCCATGGGAACCACAGCCAGGCTGTGCCAAGCCAGGTGCTCTCAGAGCACAGTGCTGCCCACAGCCGGGTACATGTATTGTCACATGTGCCGAGTAGCTCAGGCAACAGCAGAAACAGGGCACAGGGGCTCCTGCAGCCAGGGATGGGCCCTCTGCTCTGCCAGGGGTTTGGCCTAGAGGTCCAGGTGGACCCTGGAGAGAGGCTGTGGGACAGACCATTCTCGAGGCTGGACATGCAGCCTGGCATGTACCGACACCATGGTCACTGATATGGCTGCCCAAGCACCGACCTTCTGAGTATCCGCCTTAACCCACAGCATCCCAGGGGGCTGGAGAGACAGACATTCCCCCAAGGAGCAGACAGCTCCAGAGAAGCCACAAATATAGCCTCACTCCAAGGGTCTGTGAAACGCATCTGCTCCTTGAGAAGAAAGCAGTTGATGGCCCTGTCCTGCGCTGAGAGCCACCCGGCTTTACCACACACAGCTCTATCTGGGTGCAAAACAGGGTGGCACGCATCCTCACTGCCATGCTCAGCTCTGACCCCAAGAGGAGCAGGGCGCAGGGCACCATCCCCAAGGCCACTCACGCTGGCAGGCCAGGGCCTGAGGTGGCTGTGAAACCCAGTGTCTGCTCTCCAGACTGCACAGCAGTGACCCCGATGGGAGTACACTCTGGTAGCCCTGGCGACACAAGAGCTGGCACTGCTGGACGGTGGCCTCTCCCAGGGCCGAGGCTGGCTCACACAGGATCACTCCTCCTGGCACATCTGACCCATTCGAGAAGGGAAGCGGACACTGAGGGCCTAAGGAGAGAGAAAAGGGTGGTGGGCGCCTTCCACAACACGGGGGCTGAGCTCCTGGGCATCCTCGGCCTGGGCCTCCCTCCTCTCCCCAGCTGTGCCAGGCTCAGGCCCAGCCTTGGCCAGCTCCCCTCTCTGGCCGCCTCCTGGAAGAGCGCACATCTCTGGGCTGTCTCAGACCCTTGAACGGGGGCGACCCTGGAGCACGGGCTGGGCTCAGGGACTCTCCCTTTCTTTCCAGTCTGGGCCCAGTGAATCACCCACCAGCCTCCACCTCCCCAGCACCCCCCCACACATATGCCAGATGCAGCCTTGACGCCGGCACCTGCTTCTGCTCCAGCTCCTCCCCAGAAGCTGGACGTTGCTCTAGTTCTCCCCGTGCCTGCGGCCCCCACAAGTCTCCGTCCACTCTGCCTCCCCAGCTCCACCCCCTGCAGACAGGTCTGCTCTTCCCTGCACCCCACACCCTCCCTCTACCTGCTCACTACCTGGACCGTTTGTTTTGGGCCCTCAGATGTCAGCCCAACACACCAGTTTCCCAACAGCCTCAATGGCTCTCCCAGGCACACTTAGCTCTCTCCCTGAGCCCCTAGAACCCAGTGGGGAGCTCCATTTTCTTGGTCACTCTAGGCTCCAGTCTCTGCTTGCTGGACCTCCGTGGAGCTGAGCCCGTGGGAGGAGGGAGTCTTCCCTGCAGTGCTGGCCGAGGGCTCAGTGGATATGCATCCCATAAAGGGGTAAGTCAGTCACAGAGCAAATACAGTCTGTCTCACACCTGACTGGAGATTTATTTAATTTCCAGACTCTCGGCAAAAGCACTGCTGCCAGAATATGTCTAACTTTAAATCTATAAGCTACATTTGATGCTAGGTACTTGGGAATGGTCTGGGATCCAAGACGCAAGAGAAATGACCTCTGAGATGCGATTTGGGCCTCTCCATAATACAAACAACAGCCTCTGGCCAAGGTTTCACACTATGTCTTGCAGTGGGCCCTTTTCAAATGGTATGTGTGTGTGTGTGTGTGTGTGTCTGAGAGAGAGAGACAGACAGACAGACAGACAGAGACAGAAAGAGACAGAGAGACAGTGCCAGGTACAGGAGAGAGCCAGCCGTCCTGGGCTCCGATCCCAGCCTGCCAGAAGTGAAACCTGGCTGTCACTTACTAGCTGACTACCTTGAAGTTAGCTGAGTAACTTCTCTGTGACTCAGTATCCTACAGTGGTGATGAGATCAATGGTATCCACCTCCTGGACAGAGTATTTGTTCAAAAACTACACGTGACATGGGCTGGCTGATTGCTAGAGATTATTAATACCAACTTGTTTAATTCTCCCTGGAGCCCTTGGGCAGGACACATCAGCACCATTGCAGTGATGTGCACAGAGGATGGACGTCTTGTCCAGACTCTGCTACCGCGCGGTGAATGTGAGAGCTTGGCCTCATCGCCTGCCCATCCTCCAGCTGAGTGCTGGGTGCATCTGCGCGTGGCTGTCAGAAGCGCAGTGTCTTCACAGGAGTAAGGCGGAGCCCCCAGCTCTCCACAATCCAGGCTCCTTGTTCGGTCTGCAGGGCAGTGCTCTGGCTTCCCTCCCTCCTCGGAGAGGCCCTGTGAGGGCTGGGGTTCCCTGGAAGGGGAAGGGCACTGCTCCTGTCCCCAAATGTCACATAAGACCCTAATGTTTCTCTTCCAGGCACCATTACCTTTCTTAGCCCACCCGTGTACTCCGAGGCCAATTCCCCGATCTCAATGAAACGAAGTGACCCCTGACTAATGCTCTGAGACTCCAGACTCTCTGTCTGTGAATTCCATGATACCTAAGGGAGGCAGTGGGCAGCAATTTCTATGGACATAATGAGAGACAGACAGACAGACAGACAGACAAAAACAGAAAGAATTGGGCAGAGCATTCTGGTCCAGCCTCTGAACAACACCTGGGAAAACTAATAATAAATATGTAGTGTACCAGTAACTCTAATTCTAAGCAGTTTTGTAGAAATTATCTTAACTAATCCTACCAATGACTCTAAGAAACAACTGCTATTGGCAACTCAAGTCCAGAAAAATTAAGGACCAGCCCAGCCTGCCTCCCCCCACCCCTGTGCTTCCTGCTCACGCTCTGCAGTGAGTCAGGAGAAAGGGGCTTAGGAACGCTGATTGGTGCCATCCTCACGGCGAACCCGGGCATCCTGTGGCTCCGCAGCACCTAGGACGGTGCCACCCTCCAGGCTTGAATGCTGGTCTCTGGAGACCAGGTCAGGGGCTAAGGCACTCCAGGCCTTCCAAGGGAACTATGTCAGGTCTTTCGTTCCATCTATGTGAACTCACTCAGGTCTCCCCTCATCCACGGCTGCAGGGTCGGCAGAGGCCACTTCTCAGGACACTCTTTCCCTCCGCAGCTGCACGGAGTGGGGACTGCGGTTCTCACAGCCAGCAGTCAAGTCCACCAGGGGCCAAAAGAGCCAGGGAAGATTCACTCACCTGACGAGGCACCAGTGCAGCCCTTATGACTGTTAGCTCTTTAGCCTTCAACAGTACAGCAAATAAAGAAAAGGCCAAGGCAGGTCTGCTGGCACTGTTTTCTGCCCTTTGCCAGGTGACTACTGTATGACCTTGCCAACCCTACCTCCTGACTTCTCCCATGGCTTGTATAACATGAATGCGCCAGAAGGGCCCCTAAACCAGTACTGACTCACTGACTTGGCCACGTCCATTAACCTCTGAGCCTGTTTCTTCAGCTATAAAATGGAGAGATGAGTATTCTACTTATTTGTCTGGATCCTTGCAAGGTAAATAAAACAAGGGATGTGAAAAGCCACTTTGACCAGGCAAGTTGCTGCACATATGCTCCACCAGCATGGATTCTGGTAGGACCAGGCCACGGAGAGCTTCCCAGCCCTGCAGGAGCTGTGCTCGTGTTTCCTGGCTCTCAGGGGGCACAACCATGCCTGGGTGACATGGAGGGCCCTGCTCACTGTGGCTTAGGGAGGATGTGACACCTCTCTCCCTGTGGCAGATGCACACAGCTCGCAAGTATCATCAAGCACCTCCTGTGCCTGGTAGCAGCTGCTGAGGATCTTCAGGATGAGGGTGAAGCTGGGCCCACACGGGGGAGCAAACCAGGGAGCACAGGAGGACCACGAAGGCTGGGGTGGGCAGCTCCCGCCTGGCCTGCTCCTCCCATTCTTATGCACAGAAACCAGAGGCATCACTGGACCTCAGCAGAGCTCTCTGCAACTCGAACTTGGCTAAGAGAGTGAAAGCGTAAAAATAAATACTGCAGGTAAGAAATAAGGACAAAGAGGCCACTGTGGTAAAACCAGAATCATTCACACCAGTGGTTTTCACACCTTCCAGATCACTTGGGCCCCATTTATAACAAATATTACTTAATGTCTCCGTTTCCTATTCACATGGTCACATGAATTTCAAAACGGCAATAATGCCTTACAAATTGAGGACATAGAAGAAACAAAGTGTACAATTCTGCTATGTATGGTAAGGTGTGTTTCAATATTTGACATTCAAACAGTTTGTAAAACTAAAAATGGAGAAGTTGACATCTCCACAAGTGCCTGAAGTGCTCCCACGGGACAAAACCATCCACCCCAAGTATCTGAGGTAGAGCTCAGCCTCCTCCCGCTGCTCGGGGACAGACCAGGGGCCCAACATCCTCCCTGGCCAACACTAGGGCTTCTTCAGGTGCCAGCTCTGGAGATTCATTCCCTGCTCAGGTTCTTCCTGACATCAGCCTGTCGGTGGAGGCGTATTTTCAGGAAGCAGACAGGATTTCCACATCATGCAAATCAAGCACCCTGCATGGTTCCTACACTTCCTGTCCTATCCCTTTCCCCACACTTCCTGCTTCTTGAAGCTCCACCCAGACAGAATACACGAAGTTCTGTGGGATATGTGGCCCAGGGGCCAGAACTTACGCTCACAGGCGGGCTGGGTGCCCACCACACGGGTACCGGGCACCTCCTCTCCACTGTCCAGGACACACCAGCAGCTATCCCGCTCTGGGTCACATTGCACCGGGGAAAAGGCTCCATCCTGTCCCCCGCAGACTGGGATGTATCCAGGGCTGGCTCTCTCAGGTAGCTCTCTGCTTCTGAGGATGTTGCAGAAGCCTGGGCCTGCACAGGGGCACCCAGCACATGGCTCTCACCTCCTGCCCGGCACAGCCTTCCCTGCCATTCACTCCCACACAAACCTGCCTGCACTGACAGGGCCCCTAAACCTCTGTCCT
Organism: Thryonomys swinderianus; assembly: GCA_004025085.1. Classification (NCBI taxonomy): domain Eukaryota; kingdom Metazoa; phylum Chordata; class Mammalia; order Rodentia; family Thryonomyidae; genus Thryonomys; species Thryonomys swinderianus. The sequence continues at coordinate 2,633 of PVIC010016727.1, read as the reverse complement.
CTCTGCATTTCCACTGCGGGCCCTAGAGGTCCTTCAGATCCTAAGGGCATTTCAGTGAGTGACCACCTGCAGGTCAATGAGATGGGGAGGACAGCTGTGCAGTTTATGAGCCACTGGAAGCACGGAGCTCAGGGTCACCAGGAAGTTGTGAAGGTTTCCTGGAGGCGCTGCTGGCGTATTCAAAAAGCAGCCTGGCAGAGTAGGGAAGACAGGGGCACCACGCAGGTACAGAGCCAGCAGGAGGGGAGGCCAAGGCGAAGACAGTGCGTTCTTCAGAAGTCTGGCAAGAACTTTTCACAAGCCCCTGAAGCATGAATGATGGACAGGGGAGAAATCTCAAATACCAAGTGCTGCCTGGGACAGGGCCAGGGCTGCTCCTCCCTTCACAGAGCACAGCCTCCATGAGGCAGGGAAGGTAGAAGATCACCTACTTAATAGATGAGCGCAGCCTTCTCGCTAAGGTAGGAGAGCACCTATTGAATAGATGAGATCCTTGCTGGGACATAGTGAGGTTCAGAGTGCTCGCACTGCTGTGGAAGCAGCAGCTTGCGGACAGGACGCCACCTGTGGGGACTTCACACCGAGTTCACCCAGGATGCTGAGGGGCAACCAGGCTGGGAGAAAAGTACTCACACTGGGCGCTGCCGTTTGTGCTGGGCCGCATCGTTTCTCCTGATACAGGGTCCACACACCAGGCACCCGTCCCCGACACCTGCATCCTGGTGAACTCTCCCGTCTAAGCAGAGGCAAGGCTGTCAGTGCAAGGTTTTTGCAGCACACTTCTTAGGCCAAAACAAATGGTAAGCGCTTCTCCCAGATAAGAAGGTGTTCTCGTAAGAAGGGGCCACTGTGTTGTGCACAACCCTCCACATATTTAATTTGAGTTGATGGTTGTACCAACTCCATAGGTGAGGCCAACAACGTGAGGCAAATCAAGGCCCACTCGGACTGAAGCGGCAAGCCGAGGTGAGGCTCATTTATACAGCTCTAGGCTTGGCGCAGTCGGTCCGTCAGAATGAAAGACACATCGCGGAGTTTCGGAAATAAAGGGTGCAGCTTGAACTCCAACAGACCTGGCTGGAGTCTCTCTGTAAAGAGGCTGGTAAAAAAGCCAGTCAGAAGCTGGCTTTTATGCCCTAATTAAAGAACGTTCTTGAAATTAGGGTGGAGCTACACTTTAGTCTCATTTCATTGGTTACAAGCTCACGAGTCTCATTGGCTGGTACACCGTACAGACTACAAGCTCCATTGGTTAGAATGATGCCCAGATTCCCACCAATAACAGAAGCGAGTATAACAATCCTTTTTTAGCAGCCAAGGTACTTTGAAGCTCAAGGAGCCAAACTGAGTCTTCTAGCCTCAATTGTAACAAATCCTACAGTCCCCAAACGGTTCTCCAGTGAAAGTAACAAAGTTTACAAAGCTAAACAGTGGAGGAGGGCTGACGATTTTAGCTCAGTGGTTCCTGCATCTGCCTGGCAAGTGCAAATTCTCAAATTCTAATCCCTGCTACCACATGCAGCGATGCTGGCTGCGGTGCTGCGAGTTCAAGGCTAGCCTGGGTTAGTGAGTGCAGGGCCAGCCTGAACTACAAAAAAATAAAACAAAACAAAAAACGTCTATCATGAAGCAAGCTAGAGCTTTACTTTTTGCAGAACTGGGGAGCGAACTCCGGCCCTTATGTGTCCAAGGTTGGAGCGGTACTACTTGAGCTAAATCCCCAGCCCTGAAGAGGAAGGCTTTAATGAGGAGCCATGGAAGAGGCCCCTCGTAAGACAGCATACAAGGCAGCTACCCCACCCTCAACACGTATTCCCCAGGAGCAGAGTCTGCCACACTGGGTACCCCTCTCACGCTGCTTCAGCTCTGGGCCTCAGTTTCCCTACATGAACACTCCAAGAACTGGCCCGGAGGGTGTTGGTCCCACAAACTGCTCTGTCGGCAGGAAAGTCTTTGCTCCCAGGTCTGCAAGTGAGAGTCCTGCACTGCTGCTCCCTCCAGCGCTTGCCCGCTACTTGCCCACTGTTTAGCCCCCGTGCCTGGTCTGCAGGCAAATGACAACGACGGTAGCATCTGACCTCTACCGAGGGCACAGCCGCCCACAAAGTTCACACAGTGCTGTTCACCTCCAGCCCTGGGTGTGACCAGTCCACACAGCGCCTGGGCAGATGAGGGACCATAACTTGCGACCTGCAGACGCAGGCATTAGATAAACCTCAGCAAAGGCTTAAGCAGTTTTTTTTTTTAATTCCTAAAATCGGGACCATTCTATCAACTTGACCTTTCCCAGTGGGAGGATGTAAACACTCAGTCTGGATGGGGAGAGTCTGGATGTTATTTATTGGCACCAGACCCTGGGCAGGAGCCAGAATGTGAGAACCACACAATCAGAGAAGCTGGTAGAATTCCCACGCCTGCCTGAACAGGCGGTGCCCTCTTGGCTTCTTGCTGACCAAGCTTCAGGGCCCAAGACATGCAGAGGACTTGCGCTCCAACCCAGGCGGCAGGTGGTTGTCGGACAGGAAAAATGTCCACAGCATATGGGTAATTTCTCTACAAAACTCGTTCGTAATTGGAATCTGTGTGCTAAGTACCCAGTGATACCAATGATGAGGCTCTCACAGCACCTTACC
>PVIC010016726.1:0-33564 GCA_004025085.1 Thryonomys swinderianus | reverse complement strand
AAAAAAAAAAAAAAAAAAAAAAAAAATTGGGCTCTTCATCCGCCTGGTCCAAGTTCTCAGGGTATCTCTGGGAGAGATTTTTTTTTTTTCTTTTTGGAGACAGGGTCTCGCTTTGTAGTTCAGGCTGGCCCTGAGCTCACTATGGTGCCCAGGCAAGCCGCCGCGAACTCAGCAATCCTCCTGTCTCTGCCTCCCGAGTGCTGGGATTACAGGCGTGAGCTACCACGTCCGGCATTGTGGTATGCGGTGTTGATTGTTGGTGGGCGTGTCTCCATGCCCAGCATTATATGTGGTTACCGGGAATCGAACTCAGGTCCTTGTGCTTGTGAGGCAGGCGCCGGAACCACTGAGCTAACCCTCCGGCCCTCTGGGAGAGATTTTATATCAAGTGGTCCTCTTAGGCCACACCCACCAAGTATACCATTCCTGTTCCCTATGGCTTTAAGGAGTAGAGCTTTTGGCTGACTTTGGGAATGTAGAGCTTATGTGAATTTTTCAGCCTGTCTCCCATAACCTATGCTTTAGAAATGATGATGTAACTGGTGAGAATTATCTTGAGACTTACTTTTGCTCTTAAAAAGGCTGATTTAATACAGTATGCCCGCACTAGGAGTGTGAAATCCTTCTGTTTAGGAAACTCTTCTTCCCTATCTAGCCCGAATATCTGATGTGTCAGCTCCTTCTAACACTAATCACCTTTTCAGTGGGAATGGACAGATCCGAGATTGCAGCTTCTTTTCAGGCGCCATATGTCCCATCTTACCTATAATGGAACAACGTCTGATTGTTAAGATGTTTTGAGTTTTTCCACACAAAAATAATTTGTAGGTAATCCCCAAATCTTGAAAATTTTTTATGCTTTATTGAGTTGGCGTTTCAAACCTAGAAAACTGTAGCTGGCATTTGGTTTCCCAGGATGGCTTGTCTAACCCAGAACTCAGCTGAAATACTATAGTTACCATGAATCACAGAGGCAGATAACATTATGGCACATGAATCATATGGAATTGTAGCTACAGATTCCCTTTGTCTGCAACCGCTTTTGCAAAAAAGGTATTCGGCAAATCCAACCAGAGCTTCAACACAGTTATGGAAGGATGATCCGTTTCATCTTTAATTCTGCTCAGAGGAATGTGAGGAGGAACACGAGGTCCCTGGGTGTCTACAGGGCAGTGTCGGTGAGGTAGCAGCCAGAACAGCAGGACTTGGGGCCCTAAGGCATAGTCACATGGATCCACATGATCTCCCGTCAACATCGCTCCCTATTTCCAAAATCACACAGACCTATGGATCTAAGAGCAAGGTGGATAATATGAGGCAAAAGCCCCTAGGGGCATCTTTGGTTTTCAGCCGGACAGAAACGTCAGCAGCTTGCCTCTCACTTGGAATGGATGGGCTCAAGTTGCCCAGCAAAGTGTAATTTGGTCCTTCTGCGTCAGCAGTTCCGTGCCCCTCTCTAACTTCCAGCGCCCGGCTTTCCACCAGGTACAGGCTGGCCCCAAACCTCTCCCGCTTCAGCAGGCACCGTCCCCTCCTTCAGAGGAGATGTCTATTTCAGGTTGGGGCTGAAGCTGTCTGAACCAGGAGCATGCACTAAGACCCCTGATCCCTCTCTCTGCCATTCTTCTTTATCAGGCTTGTCAACTGAGACGCCACACTTTAGAATTCATCGTTCCTCTCTGGGCTGGGCTCCCTTCCCCTGCCCTGCCCCTCCCGCCTCCCCACACCTTGAATCTCCCAAAGCCTCTCCCTGTCCATCGAGAATGTTCAATTATGTCCCAAGCATTGTGTAACTTAAATTCAAAATATACCCCAGGAAATCTGACACAGCCTGTGTTTCCCATTGATTTAAAAAGGTTCAGTGATATAATGTAATTCGTTATTGTGTAATAAAAGCCCATTATGGATAGCAATTTTTCAGTGACTAACTTAATTTTACTTATTAGTGTTCACTGAAATCTTAGCTTACAGTATGTTTAATACAAGGACTAAAACCATTTCCCCTCCCCAAATCAGCAATTTCACATTTTTTTAATCCAATTTATTTAAGACTTCTCTGCTTCCCCCTCCTCCAGAAGCATTTGAATAAGTGAAGCCTCCCCACATCTAAGTCACTGACTGAATAGACCCAAACAGGGATATAATTAAATTTTGAGCTAGAAGCACCAGAAGGAAATAAATTTGGTTAATTTCAAAACCTGACAGTCTTGGGGACTCTTTGAAAGAAAAAAAAAAAACTAGAACCAGAGCTTCTGTAAATAAACACATCCAGAGAAGTGCAGCATAGAAACAAACTAGTACCCGTGACACAGGGTTAAGGTCCTCCTTTCCACAGCAAGTCACAGTTTCATTAGGAATGTTCCCTGGTTTATAAGGTTTTTGGGGTTAAGTTTGATTCAAATATTTTTCTTCCTGGAAATAAAGAAGGTCCTGATATGGATGTGGCCTGCTGACACACTAGGGTTGGCTGTCCACATCCTGGGGAGAGTGTGGTTGTCTTGCAGGGACAGAGAGCTCTGGCACCTGTGCCGTGGCTGTTCTGACCGAAATGGCCAGGCCTTGCAGCCTTGCCCTGCTGCCAGCCTGGGCCCTCTCCGGCGTGCTGGCTGCAGAGAGGGCTGCTGCTGTGGTGTGCCCTCCGCGGGACCCAAGGCCTGCCCTCGGAGGCTATTTAATCGTGTTCCCTGGGTCTGAGGGTGACTCACCATTTAACAATTAATTACAGCTCTGTCGCCAGTGGCACTGTGTGTCCGTGGGGGTGTAATCTCGGGGTTGCACAATGCTAACGAGCTTCTCCTCGTTACAAATTGTGAAGACTCAAGGTTTAACAAACAGACGTGGAAGCAGGTTTGGAGGAAAAGGCAAATTCACACAGTGTCTTTGACATAAAATCTTTTGATTTTCTACCCTGCAGCTGGCAGGTTCCCCCAGGGAAGGGAGGCAAAGGTGGGAGGTGGGCAGGGGCGAGGAGGAGGGGGGTGTCCTAGCCTGAGGGAAAAGGGCCAGAAAACTGCCGGAAAAGCATTGGTACTCAGGGGTGCAGGGGGCAGCATGGCGTCAGGCCATTGAGGGGGCACAGGTATTAAAAGAGGCATACATATCTTATGTGATTTCTTATTCTTTTTAGAGTTTAAGGTGAGATGTGTTTTAATGTTTTTCTTATTACTATATAATATTGTAATAAGGTCCAGTATTATTATACATTATTAGATTATTTTCTAACATATTACAGTCTGTTACTCAAAAATATTTTTAAAATGATTCTTGAGGTATTTTAGACCTTTTAAGCGCCCTTTCCCAAGTCATCTCTCCTCATATTTGTTGCAAGTTTGCCCCGCCGGAGCAGCCGCGAGTGGCTCCGAGTCATTGCATCACACGTCGTAGCCTGAGTCTTGACGGAGTGCTGGGCGAGGTCCTCCTGACCCTGCCTGGCGCCTTCCCACACCCTCCCCGCTCTTCCGTCTCCTCCTCTCCCGGTGCCCGGGACACTTCAGCTCTCTTTGGTTGCTTTTGGTACCCAGATGAACCAAGCTCTTTCTAGCCTGGCAGACTTGGCACTTGCTGTGTTTTTCCCTTGAGGCTGCCGATTCCACAGATGACAGATGTCACCCACTTCTCATCCTCCTCTGTTGGCTCTCAGTACACATGTGACCACCAGGAGGGGTCATCCGTGACCCTGTGTCCGAAGTAGCACCGCTGCTCTGCTTGTTCCTCACTCGGCATCCTCATGTCGTCTTATGTTTTCACAACACTTACTACTGTCTGAAATGATCTCACTGTTTACTCTGTTGTGTCTGCCTCTCACCAGGATGTGCTCTCTGCTCTCTCCTGCGTCCCCACTCACCGGCACATAGTGACAGTACCAGAAAGGCTTAGTATGACGATGGATGAATTACTTGCCCCTGGATTCATTTTGTTTATTTTTAAAAATCCAAACAACCTTCAAGAGTTTCACTGTTTCAGTGTATTTCCACAAGGAAGACTGTAACATGTGAAAAATCTCCAGCGAATACACTTGGCCCTTTTTATCTGTGGATTATGATTGTTGGATTCAACCAACTGCAGATGGAAAATATTTGAAAAGAAAATTGCATCTGTACTGGATAGGTACAAGCTTATTTTCTTGCCATTATGCCCTAAATAATACAGCATAACAACTCTTTATATAACATTTATTTGCCAGTATGTATTTTAAGTGATCTGAAGATGATTTAAAGCGTGAGGGAGGGTTGCATAGGTTATATGCAAATATTACATCATCTTATAGAAGGGGCTTGAGTCCTGAGGATTCTGGTATCCTCAGGAGGTCCTGGAACCAGGCCCCCAGGTACTGTGGGTGATGGCACTTTTCCCAGTCTGAAAGGGTAAATCTTCTAGGCCTGTTTGTAGAGTGCCTACCAAGTATTTGTCTTAGAGCAGCAGTTGTACTGGGGGGATGTCCCCTTCCTCAAGGACTACTGTTAGAATTTGGTTTTGCTTGCCAGAACAGACAGTGGGTTGCTGGTGGCATCTATTAGGAGGAGCCCAGGATGCTGGTAACTGCTACCATAACACTAGTAAGGAAGAATGATCCACAGTGTCTCTAGTGTGAGGCTGAAGAGCCCTGGAGCCCAGGAGTGGCGAGGGAGCAGGGCCCTACCCTCAAGGAGCTTCTGTCTTCTCAGGGAAACGAAAGGCCACTAACATGAAACAAATGTGATTGCTCCTGATGCTGGCAAGGGCTGAAAGGGCAATCTGTGGTGATCCCAGCTGTGGGAGCGGTCAGGGAGCCTTTGTGAGAAGATGACACAGCAACTAGGACCCAGACAGTGAGCTGGAGGCAGCTCTGAAGACATGAACGACACTGCCAGGGATGCTAATGAGGCAGGGGCAGTGTGCAGGGTTTGGCTTCCTAGAGGCCTGAGCTTTAGGTTGGTTTGAAAGAGGGCCTGAGATGCTGACGCTCATTAGACACTTTTGTCCAATGAAGGTAACTAGACATTGCTTAAAAAACCATGAGTGTTTTTTGCAATATCCCATTCCTCAGTAAGAACCACCTTTTCTCAAATTTCTCTTTTTCACACTTTAGTAAAGTTCTTTAAAGCTCCATCATGGTGGTCTATCTTTCTGAGGCTTGCTACCAAGTTTATCTATTCTTCCCCCGTTTCGGTACTGGGAGTCTTACATCTTTATGTCTCTAGTCGGTGCACAGAGAACCATCCACACAGTTGCAGAATAGGATATTACATAAAGAAAGAAGTCAAGATACAAAGAAAGTGAAGAATTTTCCCGAGAACATGTAGCTGCGTTTGTACTTTGAGTAGTTGAGCCCAAAAGATAATTTTTGTTTCCTTAATAAAAGTTTGATGGTCTTACCTGTTAGGATACAAGGCTCTAAAAGTGCAGCACAGTTCATAACCACTGTGATGCAAATCCCTGGACTTCTGTTCCTTCTGTTCCTCTTAGGAGGACCCTGTTGATAGAGTCCCAGAAATTCTTGTTTCCCATGTTCTCCCACACTGAAGAGAACACTGTATGTTGCTTTTGCTGCCGATCTTGGAAATATCAGAGGAATTAGGTTTGCTTTCTGTACTTTGAGAATGTTTTTCTCCTGGAAATAAGTGTGATTTTGTTTACTGCTTGTGTGTCCATTCAGCACTGACAGCACACGATCATCTTATGGGTCGTGATGCTCTGAGGGAGGAGAGTCAGGACTAGATACTTCAATAGCTCGATTTTATCAGTAAGACTCTGGGTCTTTCTATCTCTGTGCCATCACCTTTAGTGGGTGGCTGTGTCCACAGAGAGTCTCCCTCTCGGGAAATGACAGTTGGCTCTGACATCTCAGGCATCATCAGCAGAAGCAGCTGAGTGGAAGGGAGAGAAAGAAGTCCCTTCTTGATGTCCCTCCAGAATGAAGAGCCTCTCCTGGTGGCCTGCAGTGGCCTTCATCTTGTGTCACTGGCTGCAGCTTGGTCGCACCTCTTTCTAGGTGGAGAACGGGCTTGTCTTGATTGGCATGACCAATTAGAATTTACCTCTATTGCTGGCAGAGGTGACACCCAAATAAAATCTAGGACCTTCCAGCAAGAGACAAGGGGCATTGCTTTCAGTTGTGACCAGCAGTGACCCCAGTTTATTTTCCTTTATTGAGCTTAGTGGTACATTGTAGAAGCACGTCACGATCATGTTCAACACTGAGAGTTTGTCCCTGTAAGTGATTCCAGTTTTATCACTGTCTTCCTGGCAGAGGCCCAGAAGTACTGGCCATGAAGTATATTTTTCTAGCCCTTTATTCTAGAAAAAATTATGAATTCTTTTTTTTTTTTTTTTTTAGACAGGGTCTCCCTTTGTAGTTCAGGCTGGCCCTGAGCTCACTATGTAGCCCAGGCAAGCCTGGAACTCAGCAATCTTCCTGCCTCTGCCTCCCGAGTGCTGGGATTACAGGTGTGAGCCACCACACCCGGCACTGTGGTATGTGGTATGTGGTATTGATTGCTGGTGGGCATGAGTCTCCACGCCCAGCACTGTATGTGGTTACCAGGGATCGAACTCAGGACCTTGGGCTTGCGAGGCAGGTGCCGGAACCACTGAGCTAACCCTCTGGCCCATGAATTCTTCCTATAATGTATACCTAAAATGTACCAATAAACTAAAAAAAGCACCATGCATTCTTTACAAGTTACTGTAAAATGATACAGAAATAATCTGCTAATCTCAGGCCTTTGTTTCTCCTTGCCTCAGCTAGACTTCTGCAATGCATGGACATTGATGTGGATAAGCTGATAAGCTGGATTATTTACAGAATTTTAGAGTTGGAATGCCTTGATGAGCACATGATTCATTCTTCTTTTACAAACGAGGACACTAAGGCACAATCTCGGTGTACCTCAGCTCAGGTTGCTGAAGCCTGTCTGCCTTTGGTATTCAAGGCCCTCATTTGCTATCCTTTTTTCTACTTCCATGACACTTGGCTCCTTTTCCTCAGGTGGTCCATGCTTTCAGGCACTTCTTATCTCAGTTAAAATCTGGACAAGTACCAAAGAACTATAGAGCAGTCATTTACAGCTCAGCGTGACTATTAGCTCGTGTTGGGAGTCTTGAATCATTCGGTAACATTTACATGTGTTTATTAACATGAATGGAATTTATTTTGGAGGTAGGGGACCTTCAGTTTTCTTCTTGGTCCTTCTGAACCACACTGTCTGGTCTCATCTGACTCTTCCTCTTCCAAGGCAGCCATTGCCCCAACCCTCTCAGCAGCCCCAGTAGAGAAGAGAAAGGGACCTCAATTCACCTGGAGAAGGGTATCCCAACTGATCACGTTCAACACTTCATTTTAAAATGTTTTACAGGGTAAAGCATGGTGACACACACCTGTCATCCCAGCTACTCAGGACACTGAGGAAGATCACTGGTTTGAGGGCGGCCCGGGCAATTTAGCAACACCTTGTCTCCCAATAGGGCGAGGTGTGAAGCTCAGTGGTAGAGCACTTGCCTTGCATGGACCATTGTATTCAATCCCTACCTCAAGAAAAAAATTTGTGGGTAAATTCTAAGCTATTGCCCTTTCTCCCATGAGAACAGGGTGAGACGAAAGGGTTTTGGGCCCCGAGAATGGTCCAAGCCCACAGATGAAGGTGTCCACCTGGCAAAAGTCCCCCTGCCCCGATGCAAGACAGTTTGCCATAAAGAAATGTTTGCTTGCGGAATTCTAAGTGTAGGATAACAGAGACCTACAAAATAGCTCTTTCTACTCCAAAAGTTTTCTTTCTTCCTTCCTTCATCCATCCTGGGGGTTGATCCCCAGTGCTACTGCTGCTTCCTCTTTTTTTAAATCTTGCCACAGGGACTCACTAAGTTACTCGGGCTGCCTCAGACTTGCAGTCCTCCTGTCTCAGCCCCTGGAGTGGTGGGATTAAGGGCTTGCGCCACCATGGAGAACCTATTAGTCCCTTGTAGTATTTAGAAAGCAACTCTATTTCTGTCCTGAGGGTTAAGACTTTGAAGTGAAACACAGTGGTCTTTGCATACAGGAACGGCCTCCAAACTGCACTAGTCATAGAGACTAGTCATAGGAGCCACAGGCTAGTGCCAAGGGGATGGTGCAGGTACAGTACGTCTCTCCACGGTCAGTCTTCCTGCTGTCCTTTCCCAACGCTACCATGGGGAGTAAGCAGAGACAGTTGACTTCCTGTAGTATCTTCAGCGGGGTGCTGCTAGGGCTCAGCCTCTTTGTCAGGAGCTTCCAACCCACTGAATTCCCCACTCGGGTAATATGATAATTGGAGGTAGCAGATTCCGTCCTCACTGCCTCTTTGGGGGACAGGTGAACCCCATGGAGAATCTGTTCGACGCAGAGCTAGTTGAGTCAGGATTCTGGAGCTGGACTCCATCATATGCCTGAGTCTTGTTCACACCCACTGGTCCTCTGTTTGGGGGCAGTCTGGCAGAGGGTGTGAATGCTGGCGCACAGATCTCCCATATGTTCACTGGGCCACCAGCCTGATACGGCTTCACTCTGGAAATGAATGTCCACCAGGCTTTCCCCCAAATCCTCCTCTCCCCTGCCCATGGCCTTTCCACATACTGAGAAACATTTTCACACCAGAGAACATGCCAAACAGAGCCTGAGATGGGGGTATGGAGGGTAGAATGGGAGGTGGGACCTCGAGGGTCTGCTTCTTACCACATCTGAGGCCAGAGGCCCTGGCGCCGCGCTCCAGCACATAAGCTGTTGCGTCTGCATGGCTGCCACTTCAAAGTGCAAAGCGGGTTAGGGAGGCCGGGCAACTTCTTGAACATCAAACGGTGCTTGCAAAACAATAATTAGGTAAGTTATGAATGAATCAGAAACAGACAGTTCTATTTCTTTCAGAGTGCATATTTAAAACTTCTTATTCTCTTTCTGTCTCTGTCTCTCTCTCTCTCCCACAAAGAAAAACCTTCATCTCTTCCTCTAGAAGGGCTCCTTGGCCACGTATGTTGGAGGACTTCAGAAGCTGGTGTACTTTCCCATCCCACAGAGCACCCTGTTCTCTTACCTTCCCGCTCTGTGGTTTCCATTCTTCCTGAAATTGCTCGTCCCTTTGGGTCCCTTTAAAGGCTGGGTGAAATAGGACTGTACACATTCCCCAGGAAAGGTTTCGTGTGACAGGACAGTGCTCTCCCTGAAGATCAGGTCCCCACCTTCCCTGAGGGGGAGTCGGCTGCTAGAGCAGGTCGGGGAGGTGCGGTTAGCTGGGGGGTGGTGCTACCACAGGAGGAGGTGGCCGGTGGGGGTGCCACCACTCTCCAGATCACTTTCAGGGTTTCTTCCTTTGCAGAAGCTCCCCTGGACTCCTATTCTGAACCATTTCCCATGCTGCAACCCCCTGTCTGGCCCTTTTGGCCCTTTTCTCCTATATCACAGTAATATAGAAATGCAAACGTATTTGTGCAATTGTCTGTTTCTCCCAGTAGATGGTAAAGTGTGTAAGTCGGGAATCTTTGCTACTGTCATTGTCCCCAACACATATCCTTGAACTGGCATGTAGGAAGAGGCTGTTGCCTGAGAGACTGGCCAAAGCAGGATCTTCTGGGTTGATGGCTTTGAAGTGGGAACTCGGCACCCGGTTCAGTGCTGTCTTCTACGTTGACACATCTGTGGAGTACCCGCCACAGACCGGGTGGCCGAGAAACAGCGAAGTCTTTCGCTACCAGCAGCCGCAGTGTCTGATGAGGGCCTGTTTAGTGCTTCATAGTTGCCGCCTTCTTGCTTTGTCCACCTGAAGTATTCAATGTCTCCTTCATCTTCAGTGTCCCGGCATGTTTGTTCTTAGTTCTTTCGCTCCCTTGAGCATCCAACTTCAGATCTCCTGCCCCTAGCTAGTGTCACCAACCCTGCCAGCCATCAGATACGATAGGTACTTAGTCCGTGGGACTTACCGTGGCTATAGAAAGCACTCCTTGTGTGAAGGTAGTGAAGGTTGGGAAGAAACACATTCAATCCTTCAGACCACCTGCTGAGAGTATATTCCTGAGATAATTCTTGGTTGTTGATGCCCCTGTTTCATATTTGTTACACAGCTCTGAATAATTTTGAGCTGTATAAATTATAAAATAATTTATAAAATAACTTGTACAGGAAAAGTTTCCATTTTTAGCCCCCAGATTCAATATAACATTTAAAAGAAAAGTCTCAAGTTATATTTCAAATACATGGTTGGGTTTTGTGAAACCTGGTGAGTGCCAGTAGAAAGGACATGATTTAGGGATGTTCCAAGCCATATGACTGTCTCTGAGAACATTTGTCCTTCCCCATGCTGAGGGCCGTGGCTGCGTGTGTTGTAGCACTGGAGAAGCCAGTGTGCTTTCCATCCTCCAACACACTTCTCTTCCCTTCTCTTTGCTGTCTGCCACTCTTCCTAGAAGGAGCTCATCCATTTGAAACCACATGACAGGATTCTGCACATTAAGATGGAAGAACAGAGGGGACAGGGATTTAGCTCAGCGGTTCGGGCATCTGCCTGGCAAGCACAAGGTCCCAAGCTCGATCCCCAGTAACCATACACCACAATGCCAGGCATGGTGGCTCATGCCTGTATCCTGGAAGGCAGAAGCAGGAGGATTTCTGTGAGTTCAAGGCTTGCTTGGGCTACATAGTGAGCTCAGGGCCAGCCTGAATTACAAAATGAGACCTTGTCTCAAAAAAAAAAAAAAAAGATGGAAGAACAGGAAATGGCATTTTAAGCATTTTCTGTCCAATGTGATCATGTATGTGACAGTTAGTTGATGGTATGTGGTATGTAATAGGTGCTGTGCCATATTTCACTGCATTTTAGGAAATACATTGCAGTATATTTTGGTGATGCTTCAGGAAATTGGTTTGGGGTTGACATGTAATGCATTATAACTTTTCCTAATTAAAATAATGAGAAATAACACCAGCAAAGATTAACATGTGTTGCGATCTGTCTTCAGTGAATGAATGATTTAATTGAGGTGATAGAACAGACAAGAAGAATTGAATTTTCACAAAGGAACATGACAACATGAGTTGGTATAGTCACATTAGGGCGTTGGCATATACAGTATGGTCTATTGATTCTGTAGACATTAAGGAAAAGAATTACTGTGTGGAGGGACAGCCCAAAGAGCCTTCACAGGGTCTGGATAAGATGGGAATGACCTCGAAGGCCACAGCTATTTGGATTTTAGTCTTTAGAAGTTTCTTCCAATGGATGTTCCTCAAATACCTGTGTTGTATCTGACTTTGTACCAAATATAAAAAATGATAAGGAAAGAAACACAAAGCATAGCAGGGTGCCTGTCCTGATTTTCTTTAAGCTTCAAAGGAGAAAACATTCACACACATGTACACACACACGCACACACACACACACACACACACACACAGTCTGCATATATTCAATGTAGACATTTACAATGTGCTAAAAATGAGGGTCACCCAGAGGAAGCCCAAAAGGGGAAGAGGTGTGGTTGTGCATGAGAAGTTGTGTGGCTTTGGCCCCGATGTTACAGTTAGCTGAGGTGGTTTGGGGAGGGCGTATGCAGGAACCCTGTCATTGCAGCATTCGGCAGAGCGAGCACCTGGCCTAGCTCAGCTGCCTTGCCTGTACCAGCCCTCTCCTACCAGCTACGTTGGAGTGGGGATCCCGTGGGGTGGGGAAGGGTGCCTGAGCAGCAGGGGCATTTGGGACAATTAGGGGAATGGTTGGCTACTTTCCTGTGATAAGAAGAGTTGTAATGTTTAAAGACCTCTGTGCCCTTATCATATGAAGTAACTGAAGACTGGCTCATGTCAGAGTCTCAGGTCGGTAAGCTAGTGAAGCCAAGGGCACTGGAGCGCCCCCTTTCACCCTCCCTGCAGTACATCTTGCTCTTTCTGAGAAGGTTCCACCAGGCTAGTATAAGGACCTTGGTGCCCTACATGGCAACAAGAGAGAAACCTGTTACCTGCCTGCCCTTATTACTCTAATCCAGGTGTCCCACTGCCACCTGTCCCCTGCTTCAGAAACCTGGCCCTTCCTCTTGTCCAGCAGAGGCAGTGCTTGTGCAAGACAGAGGCCCATGAGCCCTGTGTCCCCTTTCCTGGCTAACAGCATCCATCTTGATGGTGGAATTGAAGGTCATGCCACTCTGTTCTCAGGTCTTCCACCACCCCTGCCAGCGAGGAGCAGCACACACTGCACTAAGGCCTGGGTGGTGAAGTGGATGGATGACCATTAGAATTTGCCTTCATAAAAGCAATGATCAAATACCTTAAACAGTTTGCAAGCATCTTATCTGTAATAAATCAGTGTGGTCTGAAGGCAAGCCAAAAGGAACCAGACAACAACCATCCTTGTGAACAGCAAGGTATGTTTGAAGGTTGTAGTAATAAACTCACCAGGAGGAGTCATCATATGCTTGAAATGTGGTGGGTCTCAGAAGTCAGATCATTTCATCTGTGTGCGTGTATGTGTGTGCATGTGCATGCATGCATGCGTGTGTGTGTGTGTAAAGCATATCCATGACTGCTTTGTGGATTGGGCCCTATTTCCTTAGCTTGTTAACTGGCTTGTACCACCATGTACACCATGCTGCTAGCAGTTGTTTGGCCAAGAATAAAGACTCCCTAATTATATTTTAGAAATACAATTTAGAGAGCGGAAGTCTAAAATAACTGTCTTGAGCTTCAGAAAACTCATCTCTGGAAACCATCCATGGGAGGATATTTGTGTTTCTTAGCGGTGATATGATGGGGCAAGAAAGCAAGTCAGTTTTAACCTTTTAGTCAATATCCTCTGTAAAGGTTATTTGTATATTCCTTTCAAATAGTCATTGTTTTGTTTTCTCAAGAGCCAAGGCCTACCCAGCACTCCAAATAAAACTCTCAACTAAAACCAGAAGGTTTAAAATCCAGTTATTTTAAGTGCTGCATATTCTTAAAAATGTGTGTGTCTCGTTTTGTTGTGTATGTCAGTGGCTTGTAACAGAGATGCAGCGAGTCACGCTATATGAAATTCTGTAACACATGCAAGAAAGGATATGGGGGAAGGGAAGGAAAGAGGGAGAGTGCGAGAGGAGAGAGAAATCTTTGAGAGGCTTAAATCTTACTTTCAACTCTTTCTAAAAATGGCACATACAAAGCAAGAAAACAAATTTCTCTGTTGCAGAAAGGAAAGAAGGGGAGTTGTTTGATCTTTAGCTTGATGTGGTATATTTTATCTGATTGCTGTTGCGATGGACCATCCCAGAGGCCAATATAGACCTGTACAGAGTAGGTCTGTACTTCTTAGGGCCACAGAGTTTTCTTCCACTCGCGCTATGCTCGAACATAGCAAGTCACCCCCTAATTGGAAGGCAAGGGCTGATGTGACCTGTCGATAGTGAACACTTTCATGTCAGATGAGGTAGATGGCACTCATTAAACAGCTTTGGGAATTACACCATTTTCTTTAAAAACATTCCTATAGCTTGCCTTGTTTCTTTTTCCTGTGAGGAATCCTGCATGGATGGTGACTCAAACGCAGAGGTGACTTCTAACCCAGTCACACCGTGTTGGGGGCCCTTGCTGACTCTAACTTTACACCAAATGATTTAGAAGTCAGTAACATGGCTAATATTATTGGCTTCTGTTCGTGGGTCTCAGAGGACTCAGTGCAGGTTTTGGAGTTGGAAATGTCCCATTGATCAAAGTGTATTAGAAAAAAAAACATTAAGTTAATTTCTTGTGTATTCATTCATTCAACATGTATTTTTTGATCACCTGTTAGGAATCAGCACATTGCTTGAGGCAGTATTAGGGACTAATTGAAGGTAGTTGCAGTGCCATCTCTCTGGTAAATCCTTTCCATTTGAATGTGCACCTGCAGATGGCATTTTGTGTCACAATGAAAGAGGAAAGGGACACAGGCAGGAGATGGTGGCACACTGGTGATACTTTGATGGAAGAGCTGTCTTTTGGGGTGTATTTTAGCAGGAATAAACATAAACTATCCAAAAGAGCCTTGTTCTCCACCTGATGCTAGAACTCACTTTCCTATTTGTTCTGTGATCAATGCTAAAATCTTGGGGGTCACAGTGAGTGCTGGCTTGACAGTGCCCTCAGCCTTAGGGAGAGCAGTCCACCAACAGACCCCCTGAATTTGAATCCTTCCCTGTCAATTCAGGGCAGAAGTCATTTGCAGTTTTGTGGTTTACAAAATGTGACCACTGTAGAGATCATGCTGCAGTGGCACCATCAGATTGGTTTAAATTAGTGCTTGGCCATGAAAACACCAAGTTTTGTGAACAGATGACTTTGCCAGGAGAGGTTTGGGATTTCTTACTTTGGCAGAGAAAGAATATGTTCATGAACTCTAACTTCTCTAGAGACAGTGTTAATAGCAGATTATTTTGTTTTTAGCGATGGCTATTGATGCTATATTTCTGTGAGACTACAACCCTCTATGGAGGTTTCCTTCACTATAGCAGTCATGTTCATCTTCAGAACTTACTCAGTAGGACCATTCCAGCTGCTTCTCATTCTTCCAAGAGTGTGAAGACTCACAAACATATGGTCTTGCTTTAGGAGGGCTGGGGTCTCCGTGGGCAGTGAACAAGGGCTGCTCTCAGGCTCCCAGTTGTCCAGCTCCTTCTTTCATCTGTCACTGTGCCTGACATTTTTAAGGTATTCACATACACCTGGGGAACTAGAAGTAGTGTTGGCATTTGGATAAACAACCAGCTAATCCAGAACAGTCAAATAATCAAGAGATTATTTATCTTTTGCTCTTGTTAATATATTTTATAGAGCGATGATGAGAAAAACCATGGATTTAGTTTCCTAAGTAAGTACTTCTTGCACTGATATTAAAATTAGCTACTTCTTGCATTTACTGAGCACACGTGAGACAGTGACAGGGAACAAGAATTTAAAGGTAAGTGTGGTTGTAGGGAAAGAAACTAGGGACCCAAATGTTGCTGCTAGCTTCACTCAAAGTATAGACTCAAATTATTACCTGCTATCTGAATTAAGCAAATGATAGTTTAGAGAAATTAGGCAGGTTCTGTATTTAAGGAAATCTTACTGTGATCCATGCCACAAAAATTCTGAATTTTAATGTATCTGATCACCTTAAAGCACAACCCAGCTATATATATATATATATATGATGACTTGGTTTTTGAGAATAGATACCTGGATAGGGGATAGGATTTAGCTCTTAAAATGCACAGTTCAGAATTTAGAAGGAGAAATATTTTGGCTTGGCCCATAATTACTTCTGATGTCTTTGCTGTTTATCTGGAGTGCTTGCCATGTCTGAGTCAGTTCTCCTTCCCTCTCTCCTCTCTCCTTTGGTGTGTTCACTGGGGTTAGACTGTGCACCTGGGGTGGGAGCAGCTGGCGATTTTTGAAAGATGGCATCGGACTATGAGTTCTGCCTTCAGGCAGCTTAGAGTCTGGCAGAGGGAGCGTGTACTACCGGGCACCACGCGTCATCTCCTCTGGTAACAACGAACCAGGAGACTCTGAAAATAATTCCATGCCACATCTCTCTGAGATATTCACAGATTTCTCAGTGATTTTTACTGTTCAAATATCCTGCCTTTAGAGCTATTATAACAGTGGCTTCTGGTTGGTAGTATAGTTATAAAAGAAGCCATGAGCTGTTCATGTGACCTGATCTAGTCTCCTGACTCCCACAGTTGCCTGTGAGGCTTGGGCCTACTTTCCAAGAGAAAAGCACCCGGTCAAGGAGAACATCTGTCATTTCCCATCTCTTAGGGCCAAGGAGGTGGCAGCCTGGAGCAGGACCTGCTTCGGTTTGAAGTTGAGGTCAGCACTGAAGGTCAGCAACTTCCCAAGGGAAGGAATGATCCCTTCTGGGGTTTGCTCAGAGTTTTTCCGGTGCTGCTGGTGACACGGCCTTTAGACTTGAGCTGTCACCTCTGTTGCCCTTCAGTGCTGGATACCGTCTGCCTCATGTGGGCTTCCAGGGTCCAGTCTGCAGTGGGGGCTGGCTGGGAGAAGGACTAGGGTGAGGAGGAGGAGGCGAGATTATTGCCTGTTACACATGGACATCTAGACGGGGGAAGAAACATAACAGCTTTATTTTTAGGCTTTGCTAATTCTCACTCTTCCCCTAGTTCGCTGCTACCTGGCAACAGCTTATTGTCATGGCAACACCAATGTTAATGAGTGAAGCTCTCAATGTGTCTCTTCTACAGGCGCTCTGTGACAGATACTGGGTGCAGAGCTATCTTTCTGGCCATCAGCGGTTCCACATTAGGTTCCTTTCCTCTCTTCAGGCCTCCCAGGACCTCTCTGCAAAGAGAAGAAATGGAGTCAGCATTGTCAAGGGATTTATGGTTCTGTGTGCACATTCCCAACTTATTCTCTATTTACAGAGGGGCTGCTGCCTTCCTGCACGGCCCTCCTCCCAGGAGTCCGTCCCTTCACATTTTTAAGTGGCAGCCATTGGCTGCGAAACAAGAACCAGTTTTCTTGTTCTTGGAGCTCCATGGAATTTGAGCAGCTGTTTTTAACACCTGTTCACGGTGGGTCAGTGAGGCTGTGACTTCTGAGTCCTGAGAGAGTAGAGCCAGGTCACTGGCCTTAGAGGGAGCTGGTGGTCTCATGGGACAGGCCTGGCCTGCACCCCACCCTTAGGTGCTGAATCCTCACCTTCCTGTCTGGCTTCTCTGACATCTGTTGTCATTTTGGGTGGTACATTGACATATGAGAAAGAGCTGGAAGGCTGCTAGCCTCTGCACCTCAGTTTCTCATCTGAAGCAGCAATGATCCAAAACCCTGATGGTCCTTACAGTTCAGTGCTGCTAACAAAGAATGAATTTGTGCCAGTGCTCCAGGCTCCTGCCCACCAGCTCTGTGATGTGGGGGACTCGATGGACCTCTCTGTGACTCAGTGCCTTGCTTATAGATTTAAGCATAACAGTAGTACTTTACTGGGCCGGAGATTAAGCTCAGTGGTTCTGGCGCCTACCTAGCAAGTGCAGGGTCCCTGGTTCTATCCCCAGTAACCACGTACAACGATGCTGGGCATGGTGACTTATACCCACTGGCAATCAGTACCACATACCACAGTGCCGGGTGTGGTGGCTCACGCCTATAATCTCAGCACTCGGGAGGCAGAGACAGGAGGATTACTGAGTTCCGGGCTTCCCTGGGCTACATAGTGAGCTCAGGGCCAGCCTGAACTACAAAGCGAGACCCTGTCTCAAAAAAAAATCAAAACAATAGTACCTTACCTTAAAGCCTTATTGTGAGCCTTTGGCTAGATAATTGTTTTCAGTGCTAAAGGCAACAGCAAACATAGAGTCATGGTTAAATATTAGTTCTTTGTATGTCAGTTATTTAATATTCACACTAATCTTGTCCAGTAAGGACTATTATTATTCTGAAATTACAAAGAAGAAAACTGAAGTATACAGCATTTGAGCACCTGGTCCCACGGTCACCAGGAACTACAGACTGGATGTGACATCAAATCCAGTTGTAACCTAAGCAACCGTACTGCCTGGGGACCCTGAGAAGGCTCCTCTGGGCTGCTCCTTTCTCCTGGTGGCCTTTGGGGCCTCAGTACTTTGTATTTTCTGGGAAAAGCCACACTATGTACATGGATGATAGCATCATTACTAAATGCTGCCTCCAGGCAGGAGGCTCTTAGCTGTCATGGTTTATCTTGAGGCCGGCTCTTGTGAGGCTCCATCATGAGCCAAGGAGTCAGCTTCCTACAGCCACCTCTCCTGGCCTGGACTGCTTCTCAGGATGTGGGGTCCGTGGCAAGCACCTGTCATTTGGACAAGGGATCACTTTGGCACATATGTACCCCTTCTAGCCCATCTCATTTTCAGTGGTGTAGACCAGCTTTACTTTTTTTGAGAGTAATAGGTTTTTAAAATTTTTTGTGTATTTTTTAGGGTACATGACCAAAGTCGTCCTTTTCTTCTTGTCATCTGTCTTCCAGGGCACCCCCTTATCCATTTTTAGCATTTACATATATGTTGGTGTTTTAAAAACCCTACTAGGAACATTTATAAATTTTGCTCTGTGTTACATCTGTGGATATTTTTTCACTTACCAAAATGTATAGGAGACTACTCCATGTCAATGCATTCATTTTCAACAGACAGCTCAAAAATACACTGTTATGCCTGGTAAAGTAGGTCAAGTATGCAAATCATCATGAAACAAGCTAAAGAAAAAAATAACAATAGTGAGCAATTATTGAGTATCACCAGGGTGGTAATAGGATTCTGTTTCATCCCTAAAGCAGCTTTTTAATCGCGAGATTTAAATCTGAAATCCTAAAGCAGGGAGCTAAAAATGTACCTGTGCCACCATCTGAACTGACATCCCACTCTCCTTTCAGGCCCACTGTGCCTCTTATCACGTGTAAATATGCCCCAGACTGGGTGGCAGCCCCAGGCCTGAGCTGCAAGGCTGCTCCCTGGGCAGTATCTGGAGGTTTTAATTTGCTAATGGCATCACTAAGGCTCTGGCACATCCAGCTCTCCTTCAGCTTCCTGATAGGCCAGTGTTGATTCGCCATGCACAGTCTGGCCAGAAGGACCGTTTTATTGACTTGTGAGGTTCCTATGAACTCCATCCCTTCTATTCTTTGTGTCTGCTTCTTTACCTAGAAGATGTGTAAAAATGTCTCACCTCTCCCTAAAAGAAGAGATAAAAAGGTAGCCTCTCATTCTTTTCCCTTTCTGCAGCAGAGTACCTCTGTCTGGATTTGAACTCACCCTTGTGGGCGAGAACTTGGGTGAAAGGTGGCATAAAATCTGGGAGGCAGCGCTGGAGATTTAGCTCAGTGGTTGATTGTTTGCCTAGCATGTACCCGGCTTTGGGCTCTATTCCTGGCAACACATTAAATGCTCACATGCACACTCACACATGCCACACATGCATACCACCACGGCCATGACAACACCAGACACTTTGGACTGGTCTAACTGATAGTGGATAGCATTGCTCAACAAACGTTGGCTATGCAAAATGGAGAACCAAATCTATGTTCAACTGTGTGCTTTGCATGTCCCGTTCAGAGTTACGTGGGTCTGTGTTTCTTCGCACTGGTCAGGGTGTGGATCTTTTCCGTGTCCTTCTCATGCTTTCTCTCCCTTCCCTGCCATCAACTCACCTACTAAGATTGGCTCCAGCTAGCAGTCATGGTGCTCAGTGCCTCCTCGTGGTAGTTCACAACCTTTGTGTCCTGAGTATGTTTCAGAGAACTGGGGAAGAATTGGGAGGTGGCTACTCAGGCCATCTCATTCAGGCAGGTCCTGTAGCCCTGGTGTAGGGAGCCCTCCCAGCCTTCCTGGCTTGGCTCTGTCACGTACATCTACCTCTGCTACCACGGGGCTACCTGAAGCTCGGCCTTTCCCTCGAGCCCACCTGCCTTCTCTGCCTCATGCTCTTCCTGTTCCCTGGACCCCCTGGCTGTCCTTGACCCCCAGCCCTGAGGATGCTCTATTGCATTAGCATTCATAGGGACTCACAGGCATGCGCCAGGGTTGGGTGTCTCAGGATGCACCAGTCCCTCCCTCAGATGCCCTAAATAAAGTCAAGCCTGGAGGATGGATGGCCGTGTTCGCTGGTCCCAGTAAACTTGGAGCTGTGGCTGTGGCTTCAAGACAACCATATGGAGGGTTTTCCCTGAGGAGGCAGAGGAGCCCGAGAACTAGTGGAAGAGCCTCGGAGCTGCAGCCTGCCCCGCTGAGGCAGCGGTGGTGAGTCTGCATCCTAGAATATGCCCTGCAGAGGCCTGTGAAGTTTTTGGCAAAGCTGTTTAAAACTGACCCTGTTCCTGAACTCAACCTCAGTGCCGCCATTTTATTGACACCTCTGGTGACAAGAACTCAATTCTTAGAAAGCATTTGCTCTCCAGAGATGCACTCTGCAGTATCAGGTTAGGGAAGAGTATCCCAGAGAGGAAATGAGCAAGCAGAGAACTGGACAAGGCCCACAAAATATCCCCTGGAAACTAGGTTATATAACCATGTGCACGAGTGGAGGCTAGACATGAGGTATGGAGGGGTGGGTAGGAAGACTGAGGGTGGCATATTGGACCAGGCTAGAGAAGGGGCCTTCTCAACTGTCTCAGTGCCTTATGGGACATTCAGGCTGGAGCAGGCCACATTTCCTGTCCCTTTGCTGTCCCTGCTTCCTTAAGAGGTTGGGATTACAACTACCCCCAAGGACTGAGTGTGCCTAGAAATCCTCCCTACCTGGGAGGATTTACTCACATTCACATTCCTGCAAAGACAGCGGTGGCCTCTCATTGTACAATTAAGAGATGAAAGGCCTGCTCTGGAGGAGGTAACTCAGTGGAGTGACTTTCTCGGTTGAAATGCAGTCAGTCAGACAACTAGGTAATTGAATGGTTATCAGAATCTTTTGGGTTTTGAGGGAAGCAAAGAAATTATTCACAGACCAGAGATTTTTTTTTTAAGCCAAGAAAAATGTGCCGAGAAGGTTTGCAACAGTGATCCTCATTCCTGTCTTCATTAGAACAACCTGGGAATTAAAAAAAAAAAAAAAAAAAAAACTCTTTCTGCCTCCCCCACAGAATTCTGATTTCAAAGTTCATTGTGGAGCTTGCATCTTAAGTAATTTTTTTTTTCTTTTGAGACAGGGTCTTGCTTTGTAGTTCAGGCTGGCCCTGAGCTCACTATGTAGCCCAGGCAAGCCTCGAAGTCAGCAATCCTCCTGCCTCTGCCTCCCGAGTGCTGGGATTACAGGCATGAGCCACTATACCCAGCTACTGTTTTAGGTATTTTTAAAAAGCAGAGTCAGGCTGCCTGTGGGAGACCCCAGGAAGCCCTCACCTCTCAGAGGTCTGCTGCAGGGCAGGCCTGGTGAAGAAAGGTGATATGCTCTGGTCCTGCATGGGCAGTGCTTGGAGCTGGTGCATGGAGTGTACAGCCAGGGCTGAGAGCCACTGGTTTAAAAGTGTTCAGAGATAGAAGACAAGTTGTGCAAAGGTCAACAAAGACTTGGCTTTGCTTTTCAGGCTAGCACTAATAGAAGACATAGCTCAATTTTCACCAATAGTGGCATATTCTGAAAATATACTTTAGATTTAAAGAGTTTATGCACTTAATATTTGTATACCTCTGTTTGTGTTAACATTATTCATAAAAAATCAAAAATAGATTCAGCCCAGTTGTCCATTTGTGGGTAAGTGGATTAAAAAAATGTACATATGTACAACCGGAAGTCCTATTCAACCTTAAAAAGGAAGAAAATTCTGATAGGTGCTATGACATGGATGAACCTTAAGGACATTGTGCCAAGTGAAGTGAAAGTAGAATTACTGCATGATTTCATTTACATTATGTCCTAGAAAAGACACATTAATAAGGACAGAAAGTAAAATGATGGTTGTCAGGGACTGGGAGAAGTGGGAAATTGGGAATTAATTTTTTCATAAGGGACAGAATTTCTGTCTTGCAAAGCAAGAAATGTTCTATCTGTGGATAATGGTGATGGTTGACCACAGTGTGAGAGCATGTTAATGTGACTGAGTTGTGTGCGTAAAGATGGCAAGATGGTCAGTTTTAAGTTATGTGCACTTTGACACAAGGAAATACTAACTTCAGATTAATGAGAATTATTTATGCTTATATTTTGGAAAAATAAATTTATAAATGAAAACATTAAAATTCACATCTTCATGTATTCATTTTTTTCTGCCCATCTTTAAACACACAAATACTCATACTTCGGATCTGGCTTTAAAGGATGTTTTGTAACCTGGGTTTAGCTGGGCTTGCTTTGGTTTACTACTCGTTTCTTTTTTTTTTTTTTTTTAATACTGGGGATCACAAACTCATGACCTTGCACTTGTGAGGCAGGCGCGGTGCCACTGAGCTAAATCCCAGGCCCTAATACTCATGGAGATGGTGGAGTTTCAGGGAAGCAGTAGTGAGGTGATATGTTAGACAATGTAATGAGGTCAGGTTTGCAGTCAGACAAAACTGGGATCAAACTGTGGCTGTGACATTCATGATCTGTGTGACCTTGAGCCTGAATTCTGTGTCCGAATTTCTTCATCTCAGGGTTGTTTTGGAAACTGAAGACAACTTAGTTGCCAGGGCTGGCTTAGGACATTGTGTCTCTTGTAAGGAATCACCAAAGATTTCCACAGATAACTTAATGTACTTGTTATGGGTATTGGTTTTTGTCTAAACTTTCAAGAGAGGGCTACACAGAAAAGCCCTGAAGTGAGATGGAGGAAATCACAGCTGCCATTTGATGCTTGTATCCTTGCAAATACCAGTGTTCTTTCTGGATCTTCCCTTTTGCACCCTTGAAGTGAGCACACTGGACTTTAGGTTCTCTAGGTTTCTCTCAGCCCACTCACCCTAACTCCCTTTGCTTCTCCATAGCCTTTTATCCCCTGAGATAATGCAGAGCACTGAGTGTTCGTTAGGAAATGCCTATTGGCAGTGAGATTCCTGCTTTGCTTGGCTCCACTGTGGCACTGTCACGTTAGCCATGAGCAGCACCCAGGTGTGACCCATTCCGTCTCCAGAGAGGAGGGTGCTCCCTGGCACAGTCATTCATTGCTTTGTGGGGAGTTAATCCCTGATGGTGCAGCGCTGCCTTCTGCAGATGGCTGGAGAGGCTGTGCTGGGAGAAAAGGGGTATACTCCCCTGTAGACAAAGCTTGGTAGCCCAGGACAGACCTGGGTGGATGCTTCACGTAGTGCTTGAAGTGAGGCAAAGGAAGCAGGTGGATCATTAAGAGCAAGGAATGAGGTCCCAAGACCAGCTCAGAGCTGAGCACATCTTTTAGCTGCCAAATAGAAGGTCTCTGTGTGCTAGTGCTGGGAAGCAAAATCAAGTTAGGCTGGCTTGCTTCAAATAAAATGCTATATTTAATTTCACTCTGGGAAACATTTGATGTCCGGGCCACTCCAATACATGAAATATATTTAAGAAGATCTGTTTTGTTAGAACAACAGAAACAAGAACCGGTGGTGAGGGGAGCACTCCAACCCACTGCAGGCTACAAATAGGAATTGTGCTGTTTCTTAATCATCTGGCAGCTGCTGGCCAGGGGTTGACTGATCAGTGCCAACTGGCCATCTGGACGTCTTGTATGCACTGTCCACGTCCCCATAACTCAGTCTGTGCAGTGCCTTTTGAATAAAACGAGATGTGTGGTACAGCACCAGGGAGCTGTCAGTTTTTGAGTCTGTGATGTGCATTTGTGTGCTTGGCATTCAGAAGGAAAAGATCTCAGCTGTGCTGAGAGTCAGCAAGACTGTGTCAGCTAGTGAGCCTGTTTTCTAGGACCACTGTATGCCTGGTGACCATGGCAGGTACTGTGGCCCCTGGACATGCCCTCAGTTTAGCTGGGGCCTGTCCAGATGCATTTTTGGGTTCATGAGATACCATGTTTCCTTCCTGACTCTGCTGTTATATATATATATATTTTTTTTTTTTTTGAGACAGGGTCTTGCTTTGTAGTTCAGGCTAGCTCTGAGCTCACTATGTAGCCCAGGCAAGCCTCAAACTCAGAAATCCTCCTGCCTCTGCCTCCCAAGTGCTGGGATTACAGGTGTGAGCCACCATGCCCAGCACTTCTGCTGTTATATTTTGACGTGATATCAGGGAACCCTTTTCTTTCCTCTCTACCTTCATTTCATTTACCATTCAGAAGTTTCCTTGAAGTAGAGAGACCTATGAGTAGAACTTTAGTTCCACCCTGGAAGCTCTAGAAACCAAGCTTTTTTTTTCATTATTTTTTTTTAAATATGGAATGAAGTGGACTGTAAGAAATTTACCCTCTTGGACTGTAAATAGAAATTGTCTGCCCTCTCTATCCCAGTCCAGCTTTTCCTGTCAGAGGCAGAGCTCCAAACTGCTGCTCCCTCCCCAACCTGTGCTTCTATATCCCGTCAACAATGCAAATCCAAGAGGTAAATGAATCTTTTCAAATGACTATGAAGGTTTTTCTTCTTGAACACTGTGTGACCTTGAGTGAGCTCCCAGACATGGTGGTTATCATGAAAATCTGTACTGAGGAGACTGTTCTCTGTGGTAGAAAGAGCCTCTGAGAGGCTGAGGTTGATGATGCTTCACATCTTGCATCCCGAATCAGCATGAGATCGTAGAAGTGATCAGGGGCCCCAGCTGGCAGCGCCACGGGCTGCCTGTATCATTGTACAAAAAGCACATTTTTGCAGTTAAGTAGATGTGTTGGAGCCCTGACTGAAAATTCAGAGCCCCTGACCCTCGGCCTCCTCGTCTGAAGGGTGGGGATTATAATCCCCAGACGGTGGTGGGGTTGGTGTGTGGTAATGCGTGGGTCTTCCCGGTAGCACACAGGCTCTCTGGTAAGGACTCAGAAGTGGTAGCTGGTATAATCTTTGCCTCCTCTCTCCTGTGAGAGCTGGTACAGGGTAAAGGGTGCTGACCTGACCCCATATGCTACGTCCATCTCTGCTATTATTATTGCAAGCTAGAGACAATACATAAATTTTTAATTTTTGTCTTTCTTAATGTATGGGTTCTTAAAATCCTAAAAAGCAGCTGAAATACCTCATTCATAGCATATCAGACTATGTTGTTAAAATACCTTTAATTTGAAAACACTGTGAGCATATTGTCTCTCAGTATATGACAACTGTTGTAATTTCTTACAGTAAACTTTTCTTCCTTTCTTGAGGCAACTTTCTAAAGGACACAGCTTTGCAAATCTGCTAAAATGATTTTGTTGTCTAGTGCAAAAGGATCACAATCTGATGCCTGGTTAGATTCTGCTGGCTGGGTTCCACGTTGGAGAGCTGCTTGTGGCTGAGCTTTTTGCGTGTCCGTGCTTCTTGACTAGTTTGGACTCACTGTGTGTTAGTTACCTTTCTTTTATTGCTAAGATAGAATACCCAAAACCAAGGTTAAAGAAGGAAACAGTTTATCGGGCTCACAATTCGTGAAGTTTTAGTCCATAATCGGCTGGCTCCAAGGCAGGGTGCTATGGCAGATGGGCCTTCCAGAGAAGCAGTCCATGGCAGCCAGAAGCAACAGCAACCAGGGATGTTAAGAGCATCTTTCTTCTCCTTTTATCTTATTCTGACTACCTAGGGCAAACGTCGCTCATGCCCTTAGTCCTAGTGCCCTCCGCCTAGCCCCACCATAAATCAGTGACCCCCTCTAGATTCAACCACCTCCAAAATAGCTCCACTCCATGGGCATGAGGCTTTGCGAGGGACATCTAAACTCAAGCCCTATCACCATGGTTTTTGGGGGGGTCTCTTGTGTTCATTTATTCTGGGAAACATGATTTATTTCATACAGATTTAGCTTTAATATTATGCTTGGTTAGGGAAGTACTGAAATTAGTTCCCCAATTGGTGTGCATTCATCTCTTCAGCAAGTATGCATGGAGAACATGCTATGGGCAGGCTCTTTCAGGTGATGCAGCTGTGGACAAGAGTTTACTACCCTGTGCATCTGGCAGGGAGTGGAGGCGGCCCTGACATGAGCAAATAAGTTGATCTGGAATCCTGATATTAGGGTTGGTGCTATGGGAAAGAAATAAAAAAGTGTAGCAGAGTGACAAGATGGCATGACTATAGGAAGAGGTTACTTTTAGTTGTGGACTAGCAAAAGCCCCTCAGAGATCTAGAAGGAAAGATGAAGCAAAGTTTGCAAAAGAGAGAGGAGGAGCCATCTGGGGGAGGCAACAGCATGTACAAAGGCCCTGAGGCAGGACAGTGTTGGCAAATTTTGGAAACAGAAAGGTCAAACTTAAAGGCCCACTCACTGGGATAGGAGGAATAAATCCCAATGTAGTGTAGTACTACTGGGATAATCACAGTCAACAGTAGCTAGCTGAGTGCTTCAAAATAGAAAATTTTGATAGTTTCCAACCAAATAAATGATATATGTCTCAGATAGTAGATATGTCAACTTGTCTGATTTGGTTGTTCCACATCATGTACATGTACTCAGCTGTTACCCTCAAAGTATACAGTTATTATGTTTGAGTTTAAAATATAAATATCTAAAACAGAAAAGGGAGGTGGCAAGTGGAGGTCCTGAGGTAGGCGTAGGCAGAGGGTAGGCAGAGGTAGATAGATGATGGCAGGTCAGGAGGGGTACATATTTTTTTTTGTTTTTTTTTCTTTTAAAAAATCATTTTGCATGTCCATTCAAGAATGGACTTGGCAGGATTGGAAACCAGATGGGAGACCAGTTGGGCAGGAGGGGTAGAGGATAGAACCAGGGACTGAGCTGGGAGATGATTTGTCTACTGTAGCCTGCGGTCTGAAGTCATAGTTGCCAGAGCTGCTGGGCTGCTGGGCAGGAAGGCCCATGAAGATGCCAGGTAGTGGGGTAGTTGGCCCAGGACAAACACCGATTATGAAAATATTCACTAACATATTGGGAAGTTGGAGGTTAGACACATCGATGGCATTATAAAGATAAAAACCTACAAAACTCTTTAAAAAGTTTATTCCTCTGGTCTAGTGGCTTCATAGAATTTTATCTGGTGGAAATAATCAGAACTGTACTCAGAGACTACTTACAAAAGTACCTGGGTGGCTGCCAATCAAATGTCTTATAGTACATCCCCTAGTGATAGAACATTTATCATTGTTTCTATAGTTGATGACAACACTTGTTGGTAAGTTTGTTTTACATGTTTGTTCACTGTGGTCTTTTTCATAATGATGCCATGTTGGAATAGTTTAATTTTTCTCTTTTATTCCTTAAATGTTAAGGACTGGCTGAGTAAGTTATGGTGCTTCCAAATAGTGGAATATCATGTATCCTTCAAATGTTGACATGCAAAGACATTAATGCAAAGAAGATATGCTCCTAATTTGCCAAATGAAAAAATATATTGAAGAATGTTAAATAATATTATCCCAATTTCATAAATATTCTTAAAAGTGTGTAATTTTAACTACCTGTCATTTAAAGTATAGGTACACATGCAAAGACATTAATGCAAAGAAGATATTCTAATTTGCCAAATGAAAAAAATATATTGAAGAATGTTAAATAATATTATCCCAATTTCATAAATATTCTTATAAGTATGTAATTTTAACTACCTGTCATTTAAAGTATAGGTACGTGATAATATAATCTGTAAAGAATATAACCCAATGGGATATATTTTAGCATGTTCATAAGCCAATTCAAACAACACAAGTACAGATTGTTTTTGCATTCTCTATGTAGGATTCTAAAATAAACATTCAATATACAAAGTTTTTAAAAGCATGATTTTTTTTTTTTGCGCGACAGGGTCTCGCTTTGTAGTTCAAGCTGGCTCTGAGCTCACTATGTAGCCTAGGCAAGCTTCGAACTCAGCAATCCTCCTGCCTCTGCCTCCCGAGTGCTGGGATGACAGGCATGAGCCACCACGCCCGGCACTGTGGTATGTGGTACGGATTGTTGGTGGGCGTGAGTCTCCACACCCAGCATTGTATGTGGTTACCAGGGATGAAACTCAGGACCTTGCTTTTGCGAGGCAGGCGCTGGAACCACTGAGCTAACCCTCCGGCTCCAAAAGCATGATTTTTTTTAAAAAACTAAGGATTGTGCTATGGTACTGTTACTATGCCCACAGTAATCTGAATTGGGTCAGTGAGCTGGGGGTCTTCTCTGTATGCTGCCATATACAGCATAGCTGTTTGTAGTCAGGAA
Source organism: Thryonomys swinderianus (assembly GCA_004025085.1). Taxonomy (NCBI): domain Eukaryota; kingdom Metazoa; phylum Chordata; class Mammalia; order Rodentia; family Thryonomyidae; genus Thryonomys; species Thryonomys swinderianus. The sequence goes on along the minus strand of PVIC010016726.1, from coordinate 5,918 downwards.
ATATGTGTTGAGAATAGCACTGGATTTATATCAGAATTCGTGGAGTTAGAATGCAAGCAAAACTTGCCTTTTACTGGCTATACTATGTTTAGCCTGTGCTGCAGATACCCTGGGCTACTTCAGCTTGTGAACAGGAATGGATGACAATAATAAAAAGGATCTTAATGTTTCTATGGAGTTGTTGGGAAGACTGAATGAGAAGAAATTTTATAGAAGGAGACACACAACGGAAATAATATTCCAGCAACCGAGACTTCACATGCAGACTTGACTGTGGACACTAACACATTGTGGCGTGGACCTTTGAATGGGGCATGTGGTACCCTAGAGTGTGGATCTCAGCAGCACAGGAGTGAACTTTGGCCAAATGCTGGGCCAGCTCACTCTGATCCCAGGCCCTGAATCAAGCCAACAATCTGAACCTAAGGTGCAGTTAGCTCGTGCTGAGGCATAGACAGCCTCTGATGCAGGATGCTTTCTCACTGGAAAGCTGTAGATGAAACACTCAGCAGCACCCAGAGCTCCTCTGATCCCTCCTTAGCTGTGCTGTTTACATCAGCCTCTTCAAAATAACTCCACAGGAGTCAAGCAGAGGGTACCAAACAGAAGGATGCAGGAAAAATGCAATCCTCTCTATTTAAAGCAGACCTCTGCTTTTTTAATGGATATTGGACATTGGCATATGAAATGGCACATTCTTACTTGTTAGAATGAACGTGCACAAAAATTCTCATGAACAGCTCAGCGGGTACTTGCTGTTGAGAACCCGACATTGTGCAAGGTCAGGAAGGTCCTGGCTGTTCTACAGGACTCACAGTGTGCTGGACAGTGTTGTTCACGTGAGGATGTCTAAGGGGGATGTCACCACTCCAGAAAGAAGCTGTGTAGAGAATGAGCCCAGAGCTGCAGAAGAGTTTGGGTTTCTGCTTGCAGCTAGGGATTGTAGGTAAAGAAAGATGAAGCAGCCAAGCACAGCCAACCTTTGAGGTTTATTTCCCTGGGGACTGCCAACTCCAGTGAGGTGTAGAAAGCACATCACACACGAGTTACTGATAAGGCTAACAGCTGCTGGGTTGAACTGCTTTATTAGAAAGAGTGCCAGTGGTCAGCAGTGCCTTCTGACCCTAAGAAGAGATCTCTGGTCTTGCCGTTTTGAACAAGTACCTGGGTGGCTGCCAATTAAACGTGGCTTATAGTACATTTCCTAGTGATAGAACATTTATCATTGTTCCTGTAGTTGATGACACCACTTGTTGATAAGATATCCAAGAAGGATGATGACAACAGTAACAACTAGTACTAGTGGGCATTTATTCTGTGACACACACTGTGCCAAATGTGTAGTGCACATCATCTTCTTTAATTATAAAGTATACCCTGGAAGGTAAGTTTTGCTGTTCACATTTCACAGATTGGCAAACCAAGGGTATACTTGTTCAGAGTCACAGAGCTAAAAATGTCCTAATCGTGGATTTGAACCTAGATCTCTAACTCTAAGGCTCATGCCCTACCATCACTCTTCCTCTGACTTAGTTCCCCAGTACCATTGGTCTGGAGTTCAGTGTGTCTCACATATACAGTATTAATGAGTGCCTGCTCTGTACCAGATGCTGTGCAGGGCAGAAAAATGAATAAATCATTGTTCTTTCCCTTAAGAAACTGACATATTATTTTCAAGAGTTTAAAGTCTGGAGCAAGGGCTCAAAAATGATTTCTGAGTAAATTATAATATCAAATGCATTTTAGCTTGGTTTATAGATAACTCTAGTCCTAGTCAGATTTTGATACATCTCATAAAAAGATGCACACATAAAATCCTTTTGGAATTTAAAGAACAGAGAAAATTTCCATTTGGAGAAATAAAAAAAAAATCAAGTTAGATGTAACATTTGAAATGGGACTTAGATGGGATGGGGCCAGGGAGATGTTCAGGATTGTTTCACAGCTGATGTTACCTTGTGATTGATAGCCTACTGCTTGCTGGGTGGTTTTTTGGAAACTGACTTTGTACTCTTTGTTTCTTCTTTGTAATTCTAAGTCTCACTGATGTTTGCAATTGAGAGCTCAGAGGTGGAGTTTTATTTTAATAGACATGGTGGTCACAAGCAACCTCTATGAGAAAGTAAGATTTCCAGCCTTCTCTTGATGATCATTTGTATACAAGTGAGTCATGAATTTGTATCTGTATTCCAGAACTTTCTTTTGAGTTTATAACAGACATGGAAGATCATCTGAACTTATCCAGCATTCTCTTAGATTTAAGTCTAAAACATTACTTCTTTGGGCATGAACCCCTAACCTCCCAACCGCTTGTACTTGACACCTCATGGGGGTACAAAGAATGGTTTATTCCGCTTTTTTAAATTAACATTATGAAAAGAATGGAGGGACGGGCCAGGACTCTTGTGTTAAAAGGTGACTTTAGAAATCAGGTTCTTCCGTTGGCGCACTTTGGGATCTTGGGTACTGGCATAACCTGCCATCAATTTCCTGATGAAGAAAACACAACTTGGCAAGCAGATTGGTATTGGAGATAATTAAATTATAAAGCACCTTGGGGTCCAAAAATAGGAATTCTCATGTAAACACCACTATGCTATTGCCAATGCTGTCACAAGGGAACGATAATGTAATATTTGCTTATTACAAAGTGGTTTTTCTGATGTTTGGTTGAAAGAGACTGTAGATACATGAGCCAACTGTTAAGGGTCCTTTTTTCCTGCCATCATTTATAAAGTGGTTTTTGTCACATCCAGATTTTGTAGGACTAGAGAACTTGGATGTTTAAGGTCATGGCTTCTTAGAGTGAATGAAGAAAGTGTCTGCCCTCCCCAGTGAACAGCATGAAAACTGCCAAGGCCACAGTGCTGCTTTGCTTTGTGATCTCACACGAGTCATCTCACCTCTCTGCTGTTAAGTTTCTCTATCTGTGAGACATTGCTCACTTTGGAGGACATCTTTAAGACGAATAAGAGAGTGCGTGGAACTCTTTCAGCTGCTATATCATTAAAAAGCACTTACTGCGTTCTCATCATCTTGCACAAAGAGAATATGAAGACTAGATCCTCGCCTCACCTACTGGATTACTTCTAGTATCTTCTTTAGAAGGAAGAAGCTAAGCAGCCGAGTTACATTCAAATGTTACTTTTAATATAAAAATCCAGTATAGCCGGGCGTGGTGGCTCACGCCTATAATCCCAGCACTCGGGAGGCAGAGACAGGAGGATTGCTGAGTTTGAGGCTTGTCTGGGCTTACATAGTGAGCTCAGGGCCAGCCTGAACTACAAAGCGAGACCCTGTCTCAAAAAAAAAAAAAAAAAAAAAAAAACTCCAGTATAGTAAGCAGCCCCCGATTTATGAGCATTCGATTTTTGAACTCAGATGGGTAAGACTTAATTCGTTACCTTACAAAGAAATCCAATTTAAGAATAGTTCTGGAGCAGAACTCACTATTAAGTTGAGGAGTTAGTATAGTATAAATAATTAATAAGAATCAATACTGAGAAAATTGGTTATTAACTTGGAGTTTATGTCAAAAGTACACAGATAAAGTGATGAGAGGTGCTCATAGATCTGGCACTAAGTTATGTAGGAACTTTGCTTTGTATAGATGAAATTGCCAAACATTGTTCACTGGGCCCTTACCGAGAAGGAGATTCTAGTGGGAGAGACACCCGCAAAGTCTTTTAGAGACTTTTACTTGGGATTCTGGTATTTAGGTTCCTGTCTGGTATTTAGGTCACCGTCTCCCTTTACCTCACTACTAGCATCAACTAAGACTGACATATTAAGGCTTAAGACCTGCTAAAGTGATTGGTCTGTGCTTTAGAGACACAAGTGTAGGTAGTGGACAGTGACCATTCATCTTCTGAATATTGTGGTCATTGTGAGTATTGATGGAATTGTGGGCCTTTGTGGGAATGAGATCCAAACCAACCTGGACCCAAACAAGGCTCTAGAGAGCAAGGCAGACATACAAATACTATCACTCAGCTGTCTGAATGACTTTCACATTAGTCAAACATTTGTGCAGTGCCAGAGGAAGGATGCGGTGGTGCCCAAGCCACTCCCTAACATTCCTTCCATCTTCTTAGAAAAACTGGCTTGCTTCAAAGATATGCTGATCAGATGCATGAATGTTTTCTTTATACAGTGGTAGTGAAATTTTCCAGAAATTAATGAAATTAGCTACCATGAATGTTTATTTTATAGTTTACGGTGTCCTTTCACTATTTAATTCATTTTACATAAAAACTCCTGCATTAGTCGTCTTTCTGTTACTGCAACAAAGTAACAGATAATCACCTTAAAAAGAGGAAAGATTTACTTTGGTTCAGTTTTGAAGGTTTGAGTCCATGGTTGGTTAGTTCTGTTGCTTTTGGGCTTGTGGCAAAGCAACACATTGTGGAAGGAGTATGTGGTAGAAGAAACTTCTCCCCTTATGGCCAGGGACAAAAGAGAGGAAGAGAATGGCATATCATAATGCCTTCAAAGACATACAGTGAACTAAAACTTCTCCCTAGCTCCTATCTCTAGTCTTCTACCTTCCAACAGATCTAAGCAGAAGACCAAGCTTTTAACATGTGGGTCTTGGGAGATCATTCCAGATCCACTGAAGTAATGAGCCTGACACTTGTCCTTGTTGTATGTACTCAGATGAGTTGGCCAAGGTCATACATCGAGTGTAAATCTAAAAGCCCAGGTATTTGAACTCTGCATTTACTATAATGTGCGCGCGCTCTCTCTATCCGGAGCATTCTAAAGCTACCTGCATTTAAAAACTGTTAATGATACATGATGGATACAAAGATTTCAAGCTCATCTAGATATCTAGATTTCCTTTCAATATCTCATGTTTTAAAATTATAATTTGTTGCCACTATAGCATACAGTATGGCCAAAACTATATTTGGCTTCTGTGCATATTTACATAATGTCATTGTTTCTACCAAGGAGAGACTCAGAATGGAAGCTGGCAAGCCGAGAGCTTGTCCTGCACTTTGCTTGGTTCTTAAGCAGCTATGAAACACATGGAGCTTGACGCCCATCTTCTCTAGGATTCAGCTCTCTCCCTTCTGGTTTGCAGCAAGTCTTCCAAGTGCTCTATGGGCATGAGGAGGCCTCTTTAAAAAGTGGCTCATTGTGTAGCAGATTCTGTTTTTTAAAATTGAGTTCTTTATTGGTACGTTTTATATACAGCTCACAATCACACTCAACACTGGGGGATTTGTACCAGTACATGACAGAAGCTAATTCTCATTTTCACCCATATCCCTACCACCCACAACCTCCACCTCTTATATACATGCTATTGCTTTTTCTTTCCAAATCATATTCATTCTTTCCCCTCATTACATTCCCCCACCACATTCCCTTTGAATATTTCCTGTTCTACACAATCTATCATACATTCTAGAACTCATTTACATCTACAGGTTCTCATACCAGAGAAAAGATATGGCATTTACATATCTGGGATCTATTTATTTCACTAATAAGTGTGACTTCAAGGTGTATCCATTTGCACATAGATGAATGAAACTTGACATTCGTTACGGCAGAATAATTCTCCATTTTATAAAAAAACACATCTTTATCTAGTCTCCAGTTGATGGGCATCTGGCTTGTTTCCAAGATTGGGCTATCATAAACTGAACTGCTATGAACATAGGTACACATATGTCTTCACAATATGATTTTTTTAATTGAATTCTTTATTGGTACAATTTATATACATCTCAAAATCACATATAACATTGGGAAATTTGTACCAGTATATGCCACAAGTTAATTCTCATTTTTACCCATATCCCTACCCACTCCCCCCTCCTCCCTCCTTTATACATGCTCTTTTATTTTCTTTCTGTATCATATTTATTCCTTCCCCCATCACATTCCCACACCAAGTTTCCTATAGA